>JAYJMF010000044.1:4575828-4595133 GCA_036873715.1 Salvia sclarea | reverse complement strand
GATATATTAACTATCTTATCAAAAGAATTAATGAAATCATTAAATGTTGTTTTGGAGGGAAAATATTTTTTGTTGTGATTCCTCTTTTATATATGTATAGATGTGATAGTAGATTAGTAGCTGATGAGCTGTACATTTAAAATAATAGACTCTTCACAATTAAAATATTCATCATACATTTAAAATTTACTTTACTCTACTCCATTCATACATATTACAGTACAATATTTTTGTAAAAGATGATGTCATCCATAATACGACAAATAATTAATGAACAGAGGGAGTAACTTTTATAAAAATTGTTGTACAAAGCTTATTTAAATGATGTATACCATATTATTTTCTCAAAATGTAATATCATGACTAATGGAATTACTAACATTTACTAGATTTTAAACAATGTATGATTGTAAATCCAAAAAGGATAATCAAATAGGATAAATGTAAGCATATCTTTTATAATTTGAGTAAGATTCAAATAGGATAAATCATTACATTAATTTCTTTACTTGTTTTTAGAGGGAAATTGCGGAAAGTATGTCGACAGGCCTTCTTTCGAAAGGGCAAATTGGTCAATTTATCATGCCAGACGTGAAGTGAATCCATAGTAAAGTATTATATAAATCTTGGACTGAATCCAATTTGCCAACTTCCGTGAATCATTCTGCTTTCTCTTCTGAAGAACAACCCACATCAATTATTTCATTTTTCATTTTCTCAATATTCATCTTTTCGGGTTGTTTGAGAGGGAAGAATTGCATTACAATCCATCTACAAATTGAGATTCCGGATTTCTATTGAGATTTGGGGTTTCAATTTTTGAATTCGCTTGGAAGGGTTTATCCAATTGATGGTTCAGCTGATGGGATCGCTGCATTCCGAGAATTTCGAGGATTTCGCTGAAGAAGAGTACGGCTCTCTCCCGAAACGCTCTCGTTTGGAAGCCGCTCCTTCTATTCAGGTTTTCATTTACAGGAATGTTTTTGGGTATATATTTAAGGGCTTTAGTTTGTTTCTGTATTTTTTGAAAGCTCGGGTTTGAGTTAATGAGAGCTGAGAATCGGTCGCCGTTGTTACTTGTAGCATGTGCACTCGTTGTAATTTATTCATGGCGTTGTTAATTATTTGGGCCGATACATGACCTGAGAAAAGATTAGAGAACAATGAAGTGCCCGCATTTGAAATTTCCATTTACTTTATGTTTGTCGAGTATTAGAAATTGATGATCCATGGGAAAAAGGTAGTAAATTCACGTTTTGAGGTATTATTGTGGCAATTTGTAAGCTGACTCAATAATACCACAATAATGATTTGGTGAAGTCATTATTAACTATACTTCTTGAACCACCAAATCATCACTGCACATGCATCTGTTATCAATTGGCTCCACCGTGTTGGGTTGGGTTGTCTGCGATTTTGGCCTTATATGTTGGACACATTTCCTTATTCACAGTTTCTCACATTGTTTTTCAGCATTTGAGCTCTGGGAACCATGTGTCGAATGTGCCACCTTCACAGTACAATCCACTCGATGAGCCAAGTCCTTTGGGTTTGCGGCTCCGGAAAAGTCCATCATTGCTGGATTTAATCCAGATGACGCTCTCCAAAAGAAGTAGCATCTCTATCTCGGAGAATACTACCGAAATGACTAACCAGGGGAGCAAGAAAGACATAAGGGGGAGTACTGCTTCAATTGCTAGTGATAAGTTGAAGGCTTCAAATTTTCCAGCATCATTATTGAGAATTGGCAGCTGGGAGGTAATACTTCTGAAATTGTGCCTTACTATTCTGGTTGCGTCAGTGTGCAGTTTAAAGATACAGGCGTTTAAATGGAGTTAATTAAGGATTTGTGTAAGTTATAATGACAAAGAAACTGTTTAGAATCATTTAATAATTTGAACTGAGCTGATCTTTGAAAGAACGTTCACTCAGTGAAGTATTTGAATAGAAATATAGAAACTATGTCCTACTTCTAGATATTATATACGTCCTAATGTGTTAATTCTCCTGCCAATTTCTTACATTGGATTTTCTGGCAGTATGTTTCGAAATATGAAGGCGATCTGGTCGCGAAGTGTTATTTTGCGAAGCATAAGCTTGTATGGGAAGTTCTTGATGGAGGTCTCAAGAGTAAAATTGAGATTCAATGGTCTGAAATAACAGCTCTGAAGGCTGACCTTCCAGAAGACAGTCCGGGAACTTTAACCATTGTGGTAATGATTTTTCTTTATTTGAATAATAGTAATGCTCTTCACCTATAAGATAGGCAATTCAATGATTTGCCGTTCTTTTATCTTTCCTGGCCAGCTAGCTCGGCAACCTGCTTTTTTTCGCGAAACCAATCCACAACCCAGAAAACATACTCTATGGCAAGCAACCACTGATTTCACTGATGGGCAGGCTAGCAAAAACAAGTAAGTCCCTGTAGATTTCCTCACTTCTATTTTGACTGTCATAATTAAGTTTGCGCATGGAAATACTATTCTTTATTTCTTGGTTCCACTTTCCTTTCTGTGTTTTATCTACAAAGGTGTTTTACTTCTCTAGGGTATATAAAACATCTTTCAAATGACCTTACTCCAATACTATATGAGCAACTGAATGGTGTCTGTCTTGTCATGGGTGCTTGATTATCCTTTTTATATACTTTTAACTGTCAATTAAATACTAAATTTTATCCATATGGTAATTCTTTTGCATCTAAGGCTTGCACTTGTCTCAGTGTCTGTATCAGAAAAGGACTCCAAAACTGCTATGCAGTGTGCTTGCTCTAGAGAATAAGATGACTGTTTAATTTTAACTTGATATTGCATTGTCACATATAGATTACTGCTGTTCTGTTAAATTTCACAATCTTGCTTGATGTGGCCTCATGGATGGGTAATTGCTGCTCTTTTGTAGGAAACACTTTTTACAATGTCCTCCTGGCATGTTAGACAAGCATTTCGAAAAGCTTATTCAGTGTGACATGCGTCTTAGTGTCTTGAGCCAAGAACCTGAAATAGTTCTGGACTCCCCTTACTTCAAATCAAAAGCTTCTGTTTCTGAAAACTCGGAAGAATCTGCTGGGGATGGGGGAAATCAGCAGCCACGTGCTGCTAAAGGATCACCCATCTCTACATTACAGGAAGTGGCTTCATCAGCTAGTCCAAAGTTACGGGCTTCCGAATTCGGAAAGAATCCCTTGACTGTGCAACATTTGTCTAAAGAAGCAGCATCACCGAGCTCAGGTATAGAAATGCTTTCAGCCTGTTTGATATTTAATCCTGCTAGCATGCTCAACAAATCTTTGGCTTTTGTAAAACTTTCACTAAATTTTTTGGAGTACATACTCATATATCATCCTTTTTTTCCTTTTTATGCTACTAGTGATCGATACACAAGCAATTGAAGGGAGTAGGAAAAGTATGGAGCCTGATTCTGGAGGACTGACAAGTTGGGAATCGTTGAAGGTACCAGGGTTACGCCCCTCAATGTCAATGACTGATCTCATGAACCACATCGGAAACTGTATATCTGAGCAAGTGACTTCTGGAAGCTTACCCTCAGCCAAGGCATCCGAATGCAATGACATGCTTGAAAACATCTCCCAAGTTTTGCTCAGTGATACTCATTGTTCAACAGGGCTGGATGAAAGATCCCTAATGAAGAAGGTAAATTCTCTGTGCAGCTTGCTGCAGGATCCTGCCATAGCTTCCAGTGCTCTAGTTGATGGTGAAAACCGCAGCCAAGTTGCTGATCCTGCAAAAAATGTCTACTTTGACCTTACAAATGACTCAGTTCATTCCGCACATGAGAAGACCAGTAACATCATGCAGGGTCCTGAAGTAAATTTCGGAGATGGGGTCGGCTTACCTAGAAAAGACTCATTCAGTGACTTGCTCCTCCATCTCCCGCGTATTGCTTCTCTTCCGAGGTTTTCAAACTTGTTATATGGAATTGCAGAAGGTGAAGAATATCAATCTCCCTGATTATTCCTTCGGCCATATATGTTTAGAACGCCTAAGCTAGCTATCTGATTTGGTTAAGGGTAACTGCAAGGATTCTGAAATCAAGGTTCGTGAAGAATCCTCAACATATTAGCTCAACAATAGGACAAGTATTATTTATTTCCTGTGATCTACTTGGTATGTAAATTGATAATAATTGGCACACAGTTTAATGTTTCTTGCTCAAATTAATCTCCATTATATAGATATTCACTGTTATGAAAAATTAATCAAGTAGGGCAACGATCAACTTACATTTCTCATTGAGCTTCTTACCATGTATAAGTCCTTTAAGAGTGGCAGTAAAATGCTAGGGATTATTAACATTTACAAATTACAAAAAGATAAACAAATGGATAACGGATCTTTTTATACATTTCGGTTTTTATTTTGCGATCAACGTTGGTTTATCTCCAAATTGAAGTTAAGTTGTCTCTATTGGGGCATAATTATGCGTCACATACCAACTAGAAATATAAATTTAATTGAAAATTGAATCATGACAGAAGATATTTCCCTCAATTGAGAGAGAAGCTGATGTTGAGCAAACAGTCAGAATCAATCATAAGTGTAGCGAATTTTACAAACAAAATCCTTTTGTGGTGTATGCAAGTTGGATTTGGCCTAATTCTGTTAAAGTTACGAGTTATGATCCCAGAGAAGAATAAAAAGCGGCCAGGTTTATGTGATATTTGCTATATCGCAAGATAAACAAGCTCATCGGTGAAAAAGAAACATAGGTAACAAGGTATAACTAGAAAGGGTCAGTAAAGGAATAAATATTAGCAAATTCACAAAAGATGCAGCCATTATGTACAAAGAGATGGATTGAATCAAATTGTAACTATACAAAGAGAAGATGAAAGTTAAATTAAACAGAGTTCATCTTCATCAGCATACCATAAAATATATATAGATATTTACACTTGGTTTCTTCCATCACGCCCATCTGCCAATTCGCAACAAGATCAGGAAGTAGGCGAATGAATTGTGGTATCAGGTAACATGGCTACGGTCACGATGAAGTATTCACAGCCAACAGGCAGACCATAAGGGTTCAACGCGGATGCTGAAGTCAGGGCCAGACGGTTACCAGCAACCTCCGGCATCAGCACATCCGCTCGGTCCCTAGCATGCTCAGTTCGTTGTGATGTCAGGGGTGGTGATTTCGCTGTTCGTCTTTCGATGTGTACGACCTGCCCCACAATATAGCTTGGACGCCTCGGGAGATGGTCAGTAAACAAGGCTATGGATTCAGTAGATAGATAGTAGTAAGAGCAGTTACGGTTGATGGCCTCGTAATAACCAGCAGATTTGAGGACGAATGCAGCGATTTCGTGCACTTCTAACCTCCCGAAGGATATCTTCTCTTTGTTCGCCTGTAATACAATTGTTTTCACTCAAGTCACGGATATGAGGAGGGTGTTTACTTTAAGCGACAGCTTGGATAGCTAAAAGTAGTGCAGACATCCACCAAATACTTTCATGAATCGGAAAATTTGGAGCTCGTTTTTATCATGTAATCCTTCCAATACTCAATACTAAATTTAACCTATCACTAAAATTAGACGCCCCTTAATCAATCATATACGGGACACCATCAAGACATAGCATAGGTTGTTACCTGCTTTTCGAGCTGATGCTTCATGTAAAGAGTATTCACCAGCTCTTTCTTCTCTTCTAGTTCCTTGCTAAGTTTCTCGTTTAAGGCTTCAACTTTGGAGTGCCGGTCGAACAATTCAGTACGTTGTCTAGACAAAGCACCAACTTTATCGGCTAGCACCCTTATGCATTCACGGAACTCAGCAGTACCATCATCATCGTTTTCATTAGCAACACTGAAAATTCAAAGCAGTTTAACCAAACATCAGTTTTGCGTCGTTATCAGCACTGGAGATTTATAGTCAAATTAATCAAACATCAACTTGTATTTAGCATCGTCACCATTTCCCACCCCCAACCCAAAGCTAAGGGCAAGTGAAGAGAACAAAGAAGAAATACTCGGAATGAAAAATGTTAATAATAAGCTAATGATGCAACCTAATTATGCCAGTGTGGGGAATGAGCAGAAGCGCTTACCTGCTTAAAGACTGAGCTAAACCACGCAAAGCCTCAGAAAAAGTAGCCACCCCAGATGACAAAACACAGCTTTTCAGTCTTTCAAAAAGCCCACGCGTTTTTACCGCAGAAACTCGCAAGGCACTGTACTCTGAAGCCCTACGATCGGCTGCACAAAGATGGGTCTGGGCTTCCTCTCTCGCCTCATGCAGACAGTTCTCTAAATGAGCGCAGTTCATCTGCAACACAATAGGTAGAGCAGTTCTAAGATATGTTGAACTTTAATAACAGAGATACATGGTGAGATCAAAAGAGAATCATTAGTCACCATCAGGTAACACCCTAATACTTTATCTTCAATAAAGAGACAAGACAACAGAACACCTTTTCCTCAATGGAATTGAAGGAATAAAATTTCAATGTCACAAGCTCTCACAAGTCATGCTCTTTCTTCCATTTAAAAGATGGTATTGCAGAATGACGCTTAAGAAAGACAGAATACTCGTGCTGGCCAAGGGAGGGGGGAATCTATCTCCATTGTTTTACACTTTCTGAGTATTATTAATATTTACCAGCACAAACCACAAAACTAAAGTCTCAGTCTTTAATCAGCAACACCAATAGGAAATTGACAATCAAGATAGACAGTAGTTTCTGGATGCATAGCTTAGGAGTTAGGATAACATGATCCATTTTCAATATTAGATAACCAATGTCTGTAGGAAAATAGGTGCAATGTCTAGTTCTCATTAAGCATACTCTAACTAGAACATATTAGAAAGATAAGTTCCGAAATCAAAATTAGAAGGATGGAAATAATCTGCGCAGATCACTTGGTGCAATATAGTAAAAGACAGATGGAAATTCAATTTTAAAGTAATACCTGCGATTCATCAAGCAGCTTTCGACTGATCTCCAACTCCCTACCCAGCTTGGAAACATCATCCGTTAATCCTTGGATCTTAGTTTCTGCATTCTCTAGTTGACTTGATTTCTCTGCTAGGGCATTTTGCAATTCCATCACAAGGCTATCACATACTTTAGCATCCGAACTTGGATCAACAGCTGTCGGTTGGGACATGCTGACTGCCATGTTACTAGCAGCAAGTGCCATGCCTATATCAGACGATGGCACTTCTTTCTTTTCCTTGTCATGGAGATGTCCTTTATCACGGTGCAGATCTAGCATCGAAGAATCCAACTGTTGAGTTAGCATAATAGAGGAGTCTGTCATATTATCACCTAGTCCTTCTTGTGCCTTACTATGATCACGGAGAAGCCCGGATTTTAACGAGCTCGATGCAGAAGAGACGTCTTCCATTGCATGGGGCATGTTCACTTCTCCAAGTCCTGATACTTCCGACTTGTTATCACTTGCCTTTGCAGTTAAACCTGCAGAACTAGATTCATCCTCATCGACCGGAAGCTTACAACCTCGATACTGATCAGACAACCTTTGTTCTAATTCTTGAATCCGTTTTTCATAAGATTCACACTGCATTTGCTTCATCTTAAGCATCGATTGGAGGTGTTTCCCATACTCATCTTTCAGATGCAAAGCTTCAGACGTCTTCTCTGCAGCATTTCTCAACAAATTCTCTATTTTGTTGTCATCAAAAGATTCATAATCAAGTTCAGTGCTCATCGAACATAATAGGGCAATTTTAGAAGCAAGTTCAGCTTTCAGTTTCGCATTCTCAACTTCCATCTTGCTAGTCCCTGCAATCTCCATCAATTCTGACCCCTCAATAAATTCCTGAAAATCATACTTCTCCGGCAGGTCTATGGCACATCCTTCGACCTCAGATGACATAGAACCCTCATTAGACATTGACAGGGACGTCCTTGGAGACCCATACCTCTCACTCCTAGAAGAGGGTCCTACCAGTGATTCAGGAGCATAACGGTCTACATCGGAAAGATCTAGAGCAAGCAAATTAGTGTCGAAAGGGGAAACATTGACATCACATGGGTTAGGGGTGTCATACAACCCCATGGATGATAAAATGTCACGAGGAATAAAAGTATTATGGACTTTCAGAAACTCCTCACGTCTCCTAACTTCATCGTCCCTCTCGGCAGCAAGTTTTTCAGCCAACTGTCCGGCCTTGCCCATATAGATCTTCATCGAAGCTTTTCTTCTCACTACTTCGGCAAGGCATGCCCTATAAGCAGGACCAATCCCACGCACCACTTTTAGGTGCTCAAACTGATCATTCTGACGCTTCAAGGCCTCCTGGAACACAGAGAACTTGTAGCGCACATCTTTGATGCTAAACTGTATATATGCAATCTTTTGCATGTAACTGTGAACAAAATTATTCATCTCATTCTTTTTATCTCTGCAGAAATCAAGCAAATTAGAAATCGCAAGGTCGCATTCCTGCATCCTTGGAAGGTAGCTCTTTTCATGGCTATCATACATAGGTCCCAACGCAGAAACAGCATCGTGAGGGCGCAATGAAGATGACAACTTGCTGGAGATACAGTCATCCACAAGCTTCTTTACAGTATTTACATCTTTACTGCACCACAGATAGATTATTATAGTTAATAATCTCTTTTGAAGCAATTATCACATTACAGCACATAAAACAATGAAGAAATTGGATAGAGGCATAGAGCAATAAATGTCTATTAACTAAAAAAACCATGATAAATGACATCTAAGGGTGAGATTAGATTAGACTGCAACAACTCTAGTTACACTTTCTTGCCTCCATAGTGGATTGTATGGGGAGTTCAACATCTTATATATCACAAGTTTTTATCTTCTAGACCAAAAATCAGAATTTCTAGTTCTAGCATCACAAAAACTCGAGCAATCTAGAGTATTAAAAAAAGGGAGCAAAAAAGGCAAGTGATGCATTTCAGTGCCAAGTGCACGAGAAGTTAAACTGCTGCCTCTAATACATTGCAAAGCAATGACCATAAGTGAAACCAACAAAATACAACTTTGTATAGTTCTGCTATTATATAAAACACCATACCAGCTGAGTAGGTAGAAGAGTTTGGACATAAAATGCATTGTGTGTGAGTGTGTGTTTTTTCATGAGAGAGGGAGAGAGAGACCTGAGAGCTTGCATGATGCTCTTTTGTTCATTAATAAACCGCTGGTGGTCTTTTATTGTCAACTCCAAATCCTTGACAAGAAATGAAGCCTTTCCAGAAAATAAATTTTCTGTATTGCGCTTCAGATCGCCAAATTCCTGTTTAAATTCTGAAACTTTGTTCTCAAACTGCCTGTGGGAACTACTGCAATCTTCGACCGTCTTCCGCAAGTTCTCTTCTTTCACAAAATCTAATAAGCACTTCCGGTTAGTAGTTTGTAATGATGGATGAAGTCTGATTGCTCTCAATCTTTCCACATCCCTCCCAAAGTTCACCAAAAGGCTGTTATGTTGGCGGTGCTGCTGTGAGTAACATTTCATAAAATCGCTGTAGTTTTGAAGCACAATTCTGTAGAAATGATCTAAATTACCCCTTGCAATATCCAAGGCCCTCTCTTGCACCTTCTGCTCTAGCAAAAGCCTCTCACACATTTCGATTTTAGCTGAAGTACGGCTGTAAATAGCATCTCCGCACTGAAAATGATATCTAAATTGCCTCTCGTATGAAGGCAAGGCCTTAAGTGCAGGGTCTGAGGCATCATCGAGAGGATGAGGATTGTGAGAGGATGATGGCGCTGGGGGATCCGGGATATCAATAATGTCACAGTGCTCCAACGAGGGAGAAGGTGAATTACTCCGCATCTTTGCTCTATTGAACAAAAATACTTCACGTTCACTAGATGGGAGTTTATAAGTCGAGAGGGGGCGTTGAGAGTCCAATTTCATGTCCAAGCACAACAGGAGCTGATCATTGAACGGTATCCCACAAACCGACTCCAGGAACTTCTGCACAGCCTCAACGAGTGTATATTCCTCACAGTCGAGCTCATACGAGTGCCCGTTCTCAGCAATATGAACCACAAGTTTCCCCATTTGAACAACACCTTCCAATGCACTTGAACTCATAGTCTCACCCCCACACGATGATAACTTTTGACACTTATTACCTAAGAATCAGCTGTTCTACAGCTTCAGCAGCAGCTAAACCCAATTTGCCTTCTACAGGAAGGCCTCAATACAACGATTAACCAAAGAGGAACCCAACAAGATCCTATTACCGTTATCCCAAATGCACACACAAAACCTCCAAGATAACCCTAATCAGCAATCAGTCCCAAACCACCATCGATTCAACCAAATAAACTTGAATTCTACCACTGTTTTCTTCCTGAGAAACCCCCAAAAACTCCTCAGACAGAATTAGCACAACAGAAAATTCCAATTGGCACCGACCGACTATCCGTAGAATCGCTCAACAGAAAAAGGGGAGCACAATTCTCAACAGCCACCGAATATGATAAGCAAATCCCCAACTTCAATCACAATTGTCGAGCATCCCTGCAATCAATCAAGCAACCAAAAAGTCGAATACATACCACACCAAACGAAAAAATAAAATATAAAACAAAAGGTATTAAAAAACCCACTTAACAACCTCCAAAAAGAAGACTTTTTAAATAAAAAAAATGACAAGAAAACCGGGATATTGAGATGCAGAGAAGACGCAATCAGAGAAGAGCTGTAATTTAACCCACAACTAGAAGAAAAACAAATTCAACACGAAACCCTATGTAACCTTATATTCCCCCTGTGCTTGTGCGTGTTGTGTGCGAGAAAATCTTTGCAAGATTGTGAATATACCTTGGTGTATTATAGGCTGTTTTTCCTTCTAGCAATGGCGTGGAGTGTTCCTCCGAAGATGAATGATTGATTAAATTATTTGTTAAACAAAACTCTAATCTTTCTTTTCTTCCTCCTATAATATATTCAATAAACAATTGTGTGAAATAAAAGGCAGAGCCTTCTGCCTTCTGACCTACGCAGGCAGTAACCACAGCAACAGCAGCCGCAGCCTATGTTGTTTACTGTGTGTTTTTTAGTCTTTGCATTTAGCTCCAAAACGAAGAAGACTCCATTACGAAGAGAAGAACAACGGAAAATAAGGATTTTAGGTTTTTTTTCGTAAATATATTATTGCACCTCTTCGTCTCTGCTAGCGTTATAATTAATTTAAGTATTTAATTAACCGTGTTAATTGTTGTAGTTGTGTATTAAATATTAAATAAAATAAAAGATAGAAATAGTTGATGTACGTGGACGTGTATGTGACTCGGTTTTGTATATGTGTAGATTGTAACCTAGTAGGCACGTACCTTACATTTCTTCCTTTTATCATCTACTATTATTATAATATTTTTCCTAGTAGACGATGAGTTTGGAGAGAGAAACTCGATCTGATGATATTGAAATCTAATCAGTTAGAGAAGTTGAAATTTAATGTGATGGTGTATAAAAGTGGGTAATTCGAATAAGAAAATTGTTTTAAAAACTTAGCAGCATATATACACACACTCGGTTTTTCCTTTTATTCTAAAAATATTAGTACATTTTTAATTAGCTAATTTATTGCTATAATATCTTTAAGTTTTCCTTTGATGTACATCCGGGGAAATATATCGTGCAATAATAACAATTTACGGACTGCTTCGAATACATCAAAATTTTGGAATTTCTAATTTCAAAAAATATTGAATTTCACTAATGAATTTACAATTATTGCACAATGCCAAATATATGTATAAGAAGGAATGCAATCAAACGAACTTAACGCGATCAAGATCGTTATACACATTTGATGCAAACATCTCCAACATTGAATCATTAAAAGCCACCTACTAGCTAGTGTGTTTCACCATTTGTTTCCAGTGATTCCCTACTCGCTGAGTAATACTTTATACTATTATTAAGCCTATCTTGTAATAGTTTTTTATATATATATTTTTATTTAAGCTTTAACTTTAAAATCCAGATTTAGGGTGCTATCTATGTTACAATCTGTTCTATATCTAAATTAATAAAAACAGGCCTCCTGTTTCAACGTTTAATTACAGCGTGTTAAGTAGAAACAATATGTCTATGAATATTCTTAATAATTTTGAATATATATACAAAATCATAGGATTCTTGTTAATTTTCATAATAAAATTTGATTAAATCTACCAATTTCGTTTACATCAAATTGACAATCATTCAGCAGTACAAGGAGAGGTTTACGCAACATATCATATGCTATGCATTTATATATTTAGAGATAGGGAATGAATTTATTAGGCCCTAGCTATATGAATAAATACCAAAATGAGTGGCACAAAATGAGGCGAATTTCTGAAAATCGGCAAAATAATTTTAGGACCACAATCACTGTGCATCTTAATCAATTAATAATCCAGATTCCAGACAGGCAGCAGCAGTAGCATGTGACTGCAATTGTTCTTCGATTTTGTCACTACACAAATCAACAATATCAAGGCGTCCCCAAACAGTCCTTTAACAATCATTTAATCCAACTAATAGGAGATGCTTTAACTTGATGCTTATTCCACATGTGTTTATCATGCTCCTCTCCGTCACAGTATTAAAAGATAAATCTTCATCAATCAATTTTAATCATCCTCATTAATATAGTCGTCTCTGTTATCGATGCTTACTTGGCAGTTTGTAGTGCACGTAGCAAAGGTGGATTGTAAAGAAACAAATTTCTGACGCACCGAACCACCGAGGTTGACAAAAAAATTTAGAAAAAAAAAAATCTTTTGGCAAATTAAAAGTCAAACAAATTGAGCCCACTGAAATGTTGAGAGTTTCAGAACTAGCCCTATTGGGCTCATTCACAATACAACTTCAAATAAAGCCCTTTCATAACACAAATAACTTCTACATATTAACCACACACAAAAAAAAGATAACATTTGTTTCACCTTTTAGACTACCACCTTTTTTTTTTCATTTTTCTTTTCATCTTAAGCTATATAAGTAGTAGGAAACCAAAAAGAAGAAGAAGAAGAAGAAACAATCCCTCTTAGCAAAATTTGTTTCGGATTATTTTCAGTATTGTTAGATCACCATTAAATTGAGTGTTATACAAGATGAGCTAATGGTGCACAAGATATAGTCCCTATGACTACAAAATTTTGACCCTTTTTCTTACTTTGGTTCGTCAATAAATCACGATCTCTTTTAGTTTTGAGTGAGTGTACCCAGAATACTCATGTAATTTATACCTCACATACATCATTTTATTTATACCAAATCATTATTGGGCTTGCACAATGAAATTTCTGCCATCACACACAATTTGTTGTTGCATTGTGATTTTTGAGTCATTAAGTGCATGAAATGCCATTGTTTGTATGTAGTTTTGAGTGATTTAGTGAAGTGTGAATGATTTTTCACCTCGATCTTTATGTGTTAGAAAACATTGAGAAGTATCTTGAAAAGATGGTGGCAGAATTTCATAAGAATGTTTTATTACTGGTACAATCATTACATCCAGAAACAGAACTGCATTAGCTCAAAAAAAAGAAAAAAAAATGGAGATAACTGCAAGAGGAAATCAACTTCAGAATGGTAATCTTCAAGGCAAAATGAGGAAAAATTTAGTTTCATGGTTTGTTCAGTTCACTTCCATGACCTATCGGCCTATGCCTCCATTAGCACCGACACCAATACCAGCACCTATGCCAGCTCCACCATCAAAGCCACCTCCTCCTTTCCTTCCACCTATGTCTCCACCTCCACTAGCACCAGCACCAATTCCACCCCTAACACCAGCACCTATGCCAGCCCCAACTCCAGCACCAACGTCGCCTCTTTTTCCACCACTTACATCTCCACCTCCACCAGCGCCAACACCAATTCCACCCCCAATACCAGCACCGATGCCGGCCCCAGCTCTACTACCAATTCCACCTTCTCCTTTTCCACTATTTGCATCTCCACCTCCACTAGTTTCTTTACCTATTCCTCCACCGGCGCCAGCACCAACACCAATTCCAGCACCTATGCCAGCTCGAGCTCCACTACCAACACTACCTCCTCTTTCTCCACCACCTACACCTCCACTTCCACCAATGCCAGCACCAATTCCACCCCTAATTCCAGCACCTAGCCCAGCTCGAGCTCCACTACCTACATCTCCACTCCCACCAGCACCAGCACCAGCACCAATTCCAGCCCCAACTTTACCACCAACATCACTTCCTTCTTTTCCACCACCTACATCTCCACCTCCATTAGTGCCAGCCCCAATTCCACCCCCAATACCAGCACCTATGCCAGCCCTAGCTCCAGCACCAACACCACCTCCTCCTTTTCCACCACTTACGTCTCCACCTCCAGCGACACCAATTCCAGCACCTATGCCAGCACCAACTCCACCACCAACGCCGCCTCCTCCTTTTCGACCACCTACATCTCCACCTCCGCCAGCGCCAGCACCAGCATTTATGCCAACCCCAGCTCCAGCTCCACCAGCAACGCCACCTTCTCCTTTTCCACTACTTGTGTCACCACTTTTTCCAATTCCTTTACCTGTTTCTCCACCAGCGCCAACACCAAGTCCACCCCTAATACCAGCGCTTATGCCAGCCCCAGCCCCAGTTTCACCACCAACACCGCCTCCTCCTTTTCGACCGCCTACATCTCCACCTCCACCAACACCAATACCAGCACCTATGCCAACTCCAGCTCCACCACCAATGCCACCTCCTCCTTTTCCACCACCTACTTCTTTACTTTCTCCAATTCCTTTGTTTATTCCTCCACCAGAGCCAGCACCAAGTCCACCCCCAACACCAGCACCTATGCCAGCCCCAACTCCACCACCAAGACCTCCCCCTCCTTTTCCAGCACCTACGTCCCCACCTCCCCCGACTCCAGCACCAATACCAGCACCTACACCAGCTATAGCTCCACCACCAATGCCACCTCCTCCTTTTCTACCACCAACATCTCCTCCTCCTCCTTTATTAGAACTACCACCTCCGCTCATATTACCTCCTGACCCATGGCTATCTCCCCCACTAACTCCACCTTCTTTTCCAATTTCGGCTCCTACATCATCTGGACTCCCTTGGTGGTGCTCTTTTTCCTTCTTGTCGGAGTGCTCCCCTTCCTTTTTGTTAGAATGCTCTTTCCCTTTCTTGTTGTGCTCTTTCTTCTTCTCATTATGCTCTTCCTCTTTCTTTAACTGCTCTTTCTTTTTTTGGTCATGATGTTCTTCCCCCTTCTTGTCGTGCTCTTTCTCCTTCTTTTCAGGATGCTTTCCACTATTATGGTCAGTGCTTGAACTCGTGGTGCCATTAACTTTTCCCCCACCTCCTACACCACCACCACCGCCTCCCTTACTGCCACCCCCAATATCACCTCCGGCACTAATTTTACCATCTCCTCCTCCACTAACACCAACACCACCACCTCCTCCATCTCCCACACCACCACCAGTACCTCCCTTCACGCCACCATCACCACCGGCTTTGCCAACACAATCAGGCTTGACTTCGGCGTTTTGCCCCAGCTTCCTAGTCTCCACACATCCCACAAGCAAAATGACAAACACAACCGCTAGACACCCTTTCCCTACCATTTTGATTTTGCATGGATGATCTTTGCATGTATGAACAATTACTAAAACTGCAACACTATATATAGCCAACTTCATCCCACTTACTCATTAATTATAACCATAAATATTGTAGCCAACCATTTCCTCCTTTCAAAACTTTCCACTTTTTTAAGACAATTACCGGATTTTCAGCTCCAATACCTAAACATATACGTGATGATCATGCATGCATTCATGGCCACTTCTCTCTCTCTTCCTCTATATGTATATGAAGTGTAGCATTTTGACTTCCGTCACATCACAAAATACGTTGGCAGTTGGCAACATTTTCAATATTCTTTTTATTTTTTATTTTTAATCGAATAAAGTTAGTTGTTAGTAGTTAGTTCACCAAACACTCAATATTGTATCGTTTTATAATCCTATATCTAATGACTCTATTAAAGACATTTTCTTACCAAAGGAAATTGCGGTTCCATTATATATGGCGACTGAAAAGACAGGAGATCTTAGTTTTAAAACATAAACCTTGGAACTTTTGAAGTTTTCTCACGGAATATATTGGCAGTTGACCACCAGTATTGCAATACAAATTAATTATAAGGGATCAAACTGATCGAATCAATCAATTAATAATAATAATAACGAAAGTACTTTACCTAAACTGCTATAATTACCATAAATTTTGGCTTTTTCCACATTTCTTAAAATTAATAAGTTTTTTCATTTTTATCTTTTCAATAATTAATTTAAATTTTAGTAATAGCACGCAGTTGCTTCCAAATCAACTATGAAAATAAGCCAATAAATGAAACCCACCAATTTATCTTATTCCTTTCAGTAAGCCAATGTGATGGTTCTTTCCATATTTTAATTAGCAGTTTACTACATTAAAACTTGTTTTGTTTCTTAGACGCCGGCGACAGCTGCTACTTCTTATTCTTCTTGGGTTAATTTCATAATGAGTTAATTCAAATAAGCAAGCTTATATCGCATTTTATTTGCCAAGTGGAATAAATTATCATAAAAATTAATAAAAATTTAAAAGATAGTACAAAATTATAAGTTTAATAAGTATCATAGCTCATCACTAATATGATATATGTATCATAACATAACTCAGTAACAATTTATGAAATTATTAATTCCTCTATTTATTGTAATGATATATATATTTCAATTGACATTAACTTATTAACTTTTGTGGAGTAATAGTATTTCTTTTATCAATGGAAGTAAGAGGGCATGTAAATAAATGAATTATTTTAAGTTGCCTGCAGTCGTTACTATCGCATAATGTATATTTTAGATTCAAACGAATTTTGAAGCCACCTAAATCTTGAGATGTTTAGTTGGGAGTTTAATTTAACCAGTAGTTATAATGCCAATATAAGATATTTACTTGTACTTATATATAGAAGTTGTGTGAGGTGTGAATAGTGTTTTTTTAACAATTGTATACATCCATATATAGCTTGCAGTGAAGTTGTATTTTCTGAGTAACTGACTGCATGAAATTGCCAATATTGACTCACTTGCCCTTTCTGTGTTAGCCTTGCTCGAATGATCTTCAATGGCAGCACAAGAACTTTTTATTACATTACTGGCTTTGCTACAAAATTACATCACAAATACAAGCTAGTGCAGTTGAATTTTTGTTCCAAACCAAGGTTATGCAGTAAAGAAAATAAACTAGAATTGGAAATTAATTCAGGAAAAATATGAGCAAAAGATCATGGTTTGTTGAGTTGATTTCCAGCAGCTATGCCTCCCACAAATCCACCTCCACCTCCGCCCCCGCCTATCCCTCCTCCAAAACCACCACTATATATACACAACCCCATATCTATCCTTTCCATTTATTTAACACAACTTACCACATTTTCCAGCTCCAATGCCTACGCATGTACGTGACATACCCACCTCTCTCTCTTTATATGTATATATGGCCTTTTGACTTCTGTTCTGTCACATACTTCGCTGGTAGTTGGCGACTTTTCCAATAATCATGTATTAATGGCTATTATAATTAAATTTTTGTCTTACCAAGGAGGAAAATTTGGTTCCATTAAGGCTAAATGACACAAATCTTCGTGAATGCTGTAGCGTACAATTAATATGATGATTTATCTCTATTTAAGTCTACTAAATGCTCGTGAATGCTGTAGCGTACAATTAATATGATGATTTATCTTGATTTAAGTCTACTAACTGCTCCCTCAGTTTTTTTTTTTTTTGGTCATTTTTTCATTTTTTTTCTTCTTCCTTTTTAATTAAGTGCTTTAGGCAAAATTTTACTGACACTTTCTCATTTTACAAATCTTATAAAAAAAATTGAATTTAGTACTTAATAAAGCTATAAAGATGAATATCCCTCACCTAATTCTTCAAGGACAAACATTTGCGTTAGGCTGGCCTAACGTTAGGCCAATTGTTTGCCGCTCCTATTCTAAGCCATGAGTCGAGCAAGGGCGAGCCGAAGGCGAACTCGGAGCGAGCCGTAAAAGCATAATTGTTGCCGGTCTTATTATCTATATATTAATTATCGAAGCCGAAGGCGGAGCCGTTTGTTGTTTGCTGCCCCCTATTATTATTGCCACTCTCATTATTTATACATTAATTGGCCGGGCCTAACGTTAGATCGGCCTAACGTAAATGTGTCTCTTCTTCTTTTTTTTATCTGTATTCAATCTAAATAAATCAGCCATAATATTAATATATACAGTACCTCTAAAAAAATGACCATTAATTTCAACCCGATTCTCCACGACCCAAGGAATGATATACGTACATATTAATTTTCTCTACAAGAATGTTAATTATAAATTAAAGTCATAAATACTCGATAAAATAACGGATGAGATTCAATATTGTACCATAATTTTCTGTGTGTCACTATATATATCCCACTATTATTTTTATTATTTTAAAAATATTTTTTATATAATCTTTTTGTTATAATACTATGAGTAATATTTAATTTTTATTTCAAAAAATATATTTTAAAAAAAATTATATGCCTTAATTTTATATTTATCATCTCTAAAGATGAATTATAAATCACTAAATGTTACATTAAATAATAAAAAATAATTATATACACTAACTGAACGGAATAAAAATGTCATAAGGAGAGAGGGCACGAGTTTTAAGAAAATATTGTTAAAATTAGTGTAAGTGGATAAAATATTAATAAATTTATTATAAGTGGAGAAAGTGACTCACATTAGATGTGAGTGGAGAAAGGGATAGTTCTGACTTCAGAGTGGAGAAAGGGACTCAACTCACATTAAAAAGTAATGCTAAAATATTGAGGAATAGTTTTCATAAATAGATTATGATTAATTTTACAGGACGTCCAAATAAGAAATTAATGGATTTTTTTTACTAGACGGATGAAGTATATAATTAGACTAAAACATATAAAATTGAAATTGAAGAAAAAGAAAATGAAAAAAAAATCAAAGAAAAATAAAATTGAAACCCAAAGTGGTATACCAAATATGAAATACTGAATCTTGAGTGGATAATGAAGGATATAAATTTTCCTACATTAGTTATATCTCGAGAACCTATCTATATTTCATTGTAGTTTTCAAATTGGACTTCTCAATTGGAAGTGTCATGCATCATAATCTCATTCTTACAAAAGAGCACTGTAGATGCACGAGATTTTGTGTAATTGAAGTAATATATATATATATATATATATATATGGAGGGGATCATTTAGGATCCCTCCTGAA
>JAYJMF010000044.1:4536177-4549714 GCA_036873715.1 Salvia sclarea | reverse complement strand
AATAATAATAATAATAATAATAATAATAATAATAATAATAATAATAATAACTTATTTTCATTCTTATTCGCTCATTTTCTGTACATACCAGCCATAGCCATAGGAATCACCTTTTTCATTCCATTCTATTCTTATTGTTATTCCATTCCAAAGTACATTCTATTCACGAGCAGCCTCCTAAATAGTTAATAGTTTAAACTTTTATGTTTTATATCCACAGAGATAAAAAAAGAGGAAGAGGATTGAGTATAGGCCCATTGGCCCAAATGCTCCATTCTCAGTCTCCCTCTATAAATTAAAGACAAACAGGCAACGTTACATTCAAACATCAGCTGTAACTCCCGCGTTCGATTAAGTTCAGGCTAACAAATGGAAAATCCATCAATCGAATTGGATCCATCGCTCAAGCTTGCTATAGCAATGGCCTTCGTTCACTCCAAGCGCCGGCAGAAGCTGCCTCCTCCGTCCACCGCTAATACCTCTGCTCGCGACGACGATTCCCGAGCGAAATCCGGTGACAATTCCGAGCCTGATGTTATCAAATGGAAAAATAAGGTTTCATACTCTCACATATCTCTACTTTCTAAATTATACTGCATTCGATCTCGTGCGTGTTAGCTGAATTGATTTAGATTTAACTTTTGAGTTTGGACATTCTAGGCCAAACAGAGGAAAGGAGAAATTCTTAAGCTGAAAGAAGATCTGAAAATTGCTGAAGGCGAGCTCTAGTCTCTGTCGATTTTTCCTTATCTCTGCATTTTATGTTTCAAAATTTAGTAATTAGACCTTAGTGATGTTTTGCGACGTTGCAGTTGGTTTCTATGTGGTCGTCGTGTTGAAATTCTTTATTTCGTGGCTTTTGATGTCGTGAAACAGGATCGTTGCAGTTGGTTTATATGTGGTCGTCGTGTTGAAATTCTTTATTTCGTGGTGTTTGATGTCGTAAAACAGGATTGTTTGATTTGCTTAGAGTTTGAATTAACTCGTCTTGGTGGTTTTACTTATGTTATTTGCTGATTTTTCACATCAGAAGGGATGCAACGTGATCTATTTCCCCAACATGTTTCTTGCAAGTGCTATTTCTATGATAATTTGGGGCAGCTAACTCCTAGTCATGGATCCTATCAGGAAAGAATTAACGATGTTCTTCGCCGTAGATTTCTCAGACAAGGTAGTCTCTGACCCTTTAAGATCTATATTGTTCGGTTTATAATAACTAGCACACAGGGTTGAGACTGTGTTAGTAAGTAATTCTGGTTGCTTCCGTTGTAGTAGGTTTCTTCTTTATTAACTTTCAACGACCTTGGATTGATTACAGTGAGATTAGCTGAGAGGAAGAAAAGAAGACTTAATGGCTCGATAGTGCAATCTTATATTTCAGGTGAAATTGTATTACTGTTATTTCATATGCCCTCTAGTATGCTAGACAAAAACATGATTGTGACTGGAAGAGTCTCGAAATAATAAGATTTTGTATTAGTATAACGTCAGATAAAGATTGTTGTTGTTAAATGTCTCATAACAATATCTGTTGTTGATAAAGTAATTTTTTGGGCACAGGTACTGTTGTTGAAAATGAATTGGAGGACTTGAAAGCTTCAGTTGATTTTCTAGTGGAGCTTTGTGAGACTTCCTCTCCTACCGGAGTGTGTTGCACAACTTTGACTGTTTCCACAAATCTATCGTCTTGGCCTTGATCAGTGTGTATTAAGTTCTTGAAACGGTATGTTTTGCAGGCAGAGGAAGCTAATTTCAAAAATCGGTCGCACCAGGCCGCTGACTTTATTCTTGGTATGCCAAATCAAGATGAATATCAATTCTTCTGCTCTAAAGTTGATAACATAAATTTCTAAAAGCAAATTGGGAGGCTGAACTTCTTAAATCTTGGTTTATAAATTGATAATCACGGTTGAGAACTCATAAAATATTATTTTAGTGTCAATGTGTCGCAAACATTTACATTGTAAAGGTAATATTTGGCATGTGAACAATTCTGCTTAATAAACAATAAGGAAAATGGATTGTTCAACGCTGTATAGAAATAAGCTTCTGATCATTCCCGAGTCATTTTGAATGATTATGTTTGTCATATTCTTTCAATCCTGTAGTAATGCCTACTCAAAATGTCTTCTATTAATAGCTAAGCAATAATGAGTTTCTTGTCTCATGGTATGGATCCTTTCTGGGCCATGGTATGTGGCGAGGCTTGCAGTTGTCCTCTCTAAATTATTGTTGGAAATTTGATTTCTTATACTGTATATGACATGATTTCTTGAAGCTTCATTAAAGGATCTGTCATTGGGTGGAAAGTTAGACGAGCCCATCGAAAGCATTGTTAGTTGCTTGATCATGCAGTTGATGCACATGATGTGTAATGGACCAAAAAGAGATGGTAAGCTGTTAGTCATGTACTGTGAGTTGCTCAATCATGGTAAACTTGAATTATTTCTGGTCACCGTCTTCTTGAACTTTTACTTTTCCTTTCCAGAATCAGTTCACTATAATTTCCATATCTATGTTCAGCATTTGATGCGTAAGCTTGGGGGTGATCCCTATATCGGTCAGCGCATTGTTCTTGCAGTTTCTCAGAGGATTACTATGGCCGGGGAAAGTTTACTCTTCATGGATCCATTTGATAATGCCTTTCCAAAAATGCATAGCTCCATATACACAATGTGAGTCTTAAGTTATCTGTTGCACTTTAACAGTTTTCAAGTCCTCTTGAGATTTTATAAATTTGTATTCAACTGGTCAGTTTTGTATCAGTATATTTCAGGAAGGCCATAATAGTTAAAATAACAGAAGATAAAACTGATTGGCTGCTTTCTTGCATTACTCCATCTCTCCGTGTTCTCATTTGTTGTACAACATTTTCCTCTGGAGTGTGATCAATTGTTCTTGACCTGCTTCCAATCTTCTATTATAATAGATTCTTTGTTCTCTCTTCTTTTAGAGCTTATCCTTCTGACATATTTGATTCATTTTTGGTTGATTAATTTTCCTGCAACACTTTTTCCAGATAAAATTGGTTTCATAAGGTTCTAGCGTCGTCCTTGACAAAATTAGTTTTATCAGTGTAAAGTGCTACTTCCGACCCCTTGAGATTCTACTTTATGTTTAAACATGCACTGACAAGTCTGGCTTTCTCGCGCTGTTTCTCTCCATGTGCCTATCTTAGATGTTGTAGAACTTTTCTTACCCAGCTTTAGGTCTTTGCAGCCGCATCCCCCAAAGTATTTTATTTATTGCAACACATTCAGAATATACAAGTCAATTGATGAATTATGGGTTGGATAAATTTTGAGTTGCGTTGAAACATTGATGTTGATGGCAGGATTCAGCTAATCGAGTTTCTGATTTCAGACTACTTACTTTCTTGGTCAACTATGCGAGACTTCGATTCAAGTATGTACTTTTCTAAGCTGATGCAATCCCATTGAGTAGATTGTTGATGAATATCTCAATGCAGCATTAAGCTAGTTAATCAGTCATTTGGAGCGTGCTTCTCTTCATTTTCTTTGTTGGACATGCTAGCTACATATGTAGCAAAGGAAACAGAAAGCTTTGGCCTAATTTTCTTACGACTCAATTTTACAGAGCTTCTTGAAGATTGGGTGATATCTGTTTTCCATGCTCGAAAAGCTTTGGAGCTCTTGGAGACTAGGAATGCACTATACGTACTATACATGGATCGTGTGCTTGGAGAATTGACCAGGCTTCTCGGTCGGGATCCCTTTCCTCAGATGCTAAAATCAGACATTCTTGATAGATTGTTTGGCTGACTGTCACATTTAAATATCACGTAAGTCACACTAAACACTACATTTCAATATGTTTAATATTTCTAAGTAGGAGGGTTTGCAAGATTTTAACTTTGAGATAATTTGTCGGGCAGATTCTTTCACAAATCATGCATGCGTGTCATTAACTTGGAAAATGTAATGCCAAATCCAGAGACTGCATGGTGAAAACACCCCTTATTATTCATTCACCGCATGCACAAGCTTACTTAGATGTCCATAATCGTGTCGTGTGTGCATGGAATAATTTTATGACTGCGCTTTCCCTTTAATGTCTAAAAACTGGGCCATAATCGAGGCACCGAAAGTAAGTTTGATTCTAATCATGTCGAAAGGCAAGAAAACTGACTCGGTTAATTTAACCTGGATGTATTAAAAATATGAGTCTTTCGATATCCTCAGCGTATAAACCGCAAGCCAATTAAGATGCTGTATGCAACGACATTTACTTGTTTATTTAGGTATGATATCATTTTCAACTATTAATTTCAATTATCGCTAGTGGCACGTCAACTACGTTGAAATCTTGGTGTCACTGTAGGTCCACATATCCTTGATTTGATCCGCCGCCACCCACCCCACCACTTCCACATTACACATAACATCTCCCCAATCCAAAAGGCTTGATTTTTTTGTTTCCATCTTATTCTTATCTAATCAGTATGACGAGAATGAAATGTGCACTCTCTCTCATGATTGCAGTAATCTTGCTATCATCTCATTTTCATGAAAGCACCTCAGTTGGAATTCATGCCCAATCTTTGGCTTTGCAACAGGGAGCGGAAACATCAGACAGCGAACAAGCGTCGCCGCTGAGGTCTAGGAAGATTGCTGTCGTAAATAAGAAAAGGCTTCGCACCACCATCCCACGTGGCGGGCGTGCAAGTTCCAAATCTTGGGCGCTTCGCCGCCAGCCGTCTCTGCTTCAACTTTATTTTGTTCTGGTTTCCTCCATTTTCTTTGCTCTCTTCTCTTTCTAGTTGATGATATGTTCATATTGCGTGTAAGGCTGTAATTCTCGGATAATCGTCGCTTGTCTGCAGTCGTCGTCTAGTCTCTGGTTTTTACTATTCGTCTGATTGTGCGTTATTCCAATTTGGGTTCTTCATTGAACCGTGTATCAGATTTCTTCTTAGTATATACTACGTTTGTTTTGAGTGGTAAGATGGACAAGTAAGAATAATGCACAGTTTATTTTGATGGATTGATTATTTAATTATATAATTATTCAATCTAATTGATAAAATATAGAATTAAGTATTTGAAAAATAAAATAGTCAAATTAATTTAAAATTAAACAATTCATCAAAATAAACGTTAAAATAAGTTTAGATTATTTTTATCCATCAATTCTATCAGCGGATCCTCAAAGTAAATACTCGATAATGACATTTTCAATGCACTCTCTTGATAAGGGTTATATTCTAGTGTAAGGATTAACGCCGGTAAAATGAACACGTAATTTGTTTTTCAAGACAAGAACACTCGCAAAAAAAAAAAAAAAAACACGTAACAAGAAATATAACAAGCGGTGTATATCTATGGTGTTACTTGAACGCGTATGGCGCATCGTCAGCCAGCTTTGGCACTATAACTAATAGTAGTACTTAGTTTTGGTAAATATTTTTCCTCATATTTCTTCACAATTTTAGTGTATGTGTTTAATAATTTATAATAAATGTAAATCAGTAGAGGAGATTCACATTTGTAAGGAATATTTGGTAAATTAGTGAATAAGTAGATAGTATGGAGTTAAAAAAAAATAGATGGTATAGAGTTTATAAAAAATAGAGAGTGAATATTTTCTATGAATGGAAGAAGTATGATTTTATGAAATATCTTCAAGGGTACTCTATAATCTATATTATTTTAAAAGGTAAATTGTATTTTAAGATTTTTCGAAACTTGTAATGAAAGATTCTCGAACAATTTGTTTATCAGTAATACTTTGTTTCATCTTTAATCAAGAGCTTTATTAAAATCGACCTGCTAAAACGTAAAATAAGTATAATTTACAGATCTATTTGAAACAAAGGGTTATTGCGCCTAAATACATTAATTTTGGTGAAATTCTGGTTTTGCACATGACCTTAAAATCACGTCCTAGAATACACAAACTTTAACTTCACTCTGATTTTTAACACCGATGAATTTTCCGATGAGTTAGAAGACACATGTGGCAAGTTATAGAATGTGTGGCAAAATAATGCCACTTCATTTGCCAACTCATCTTTTATAATTTAAAAATTTTAAAAATTAGAACGAAAAAATATCTCCCGTCTTCTCCAGTCATCCCAACCCTCTTGTTTCTCCCAACTCTCTTCTTCAACATCAAAAAGAAAGAAAAAAAATCGCAACCAAAGCTTAGAGTTTGTGTAAATGGTATTGCTGAAGGTTTCTTAAATAGCACAATGGCTTGCAGTGGTAGAGGTGAACTAACATCAAAAGCTGTGTAATTGAGAAAAAGTTGAGATTTTTGAAGATGGGTTAGACTCCAATTTTTGTTGGGCTTTATGAAATTTGATGGAATTATTCGAGATTGAACGGCAAGAAAGCTGAGGTTGAAGATGGGTTAGACTCCAATTTTGTTGGGCTTTATGAAATTTGATGGAATTATTCGGGATTGAATGGCAAGAAAGCTGAGGTTGAGAAAGGAGTGTAATTAAAAAGTTGGAATAGGAAAATCACAAAGCTCTGAGATTGCGGGAGAAGATGGGGGGAGAGAAGCTACCAGCAGCAGCAACAGAGGTTAGGGGCGAGGGCTTGGTGGTGGAGGTGGAGGTGCAGGGCGGCCGCATTCTCCACGCCACCGGCTGCAAAGACCACCGAGTGCGCCTTGCCGCCCGCACCGCGATCCAGTTCTATGATGTCCAAGACCGCCTCGGCTATGATCGCCCCAGCAAGACGTCGATTGGCTCATCAAGAAGACCAAATCCTCCATAGATGAGCTCGACCACCTCCCCGCCTGGCACGCCACCGCCGACCCCCTGCTGCCCAAGCTTCCTAGTTAAACAAAATAGAGGTCCGCGAGTGAGCGACTGAACGCGACGGGAAACACACCATTGTTGGTGGCAAGTGGTGACGACGGCAATTCGCCGGATTCGAGACAAGCGGCGAATGCTTTCTCTTGATGAATGTGAATAGGGATCTAATTTGCTTAGGGAGAGAGAGAGGAAAAATCTTTTTATTTTTCTATTTTACATATATTTTTTTTAATTGAAAAAAATGAGTTGGCATATAATTTGTAATTTTTTATTTTTTTATGTTTGTTTTTAAACAAAACGACGTCGTTTTGTAAATTCCGGTGTTCCACATCACCAATTCCGTCCTCCAACTCAGCTCCGAGTCACCGAAAAATAAATGCGGGTTAAATATCAGAGTGAAGTTAAAGTTTGTGTATACTAGGACGGGATTTTAAGGTCGTGTGCAAAACCCGAATTTCGCCAAAGTTAATGTATTTAGGCGCAATAATATTACCCGTTTTCGAATTTCAAGATATAGTAATATTACCCGCCGTCGGGTTTTAGTGTAAATGTGAATTTGCGCTAAAAACCGACGTTGGGTAAAAGTCACCCTGACACCCTATTACAAAACGCTTCGTTTGAGAAAGTTTTGTGATGGAGGCCCGAACTCTACCATTGTTGCTTCGCTTCAGCTTACACTTCTGCATTTATTCTCTTCCTCTTCCACAAACCCTGCTCACCATCTTCCTCCCAAACACGCACCAAACTTTCTACTTCTCTTGGCTCTGTTTCTCGTTTTCCTTTGGCAGGTGAAGTTTTGGTGGGAGAGAAAATGGCGAATCAAAACAGGAACCAGAACCACGACAGAAATCAGAACCGGAATCAAAACGAATAAGAGTATTTTGGTACACTTTCTCTGATAAAGTCGTTCAATAAATTTATGAAAATGCCGCCCATGCAGTGCAGCTCAGCTGAGCTCCTGTCTCTGTGTGTGTGTGTGTGTGTGTGTGTGTGTACATACATTTCTCAAGTTTAATCACTTCGATGATATGCTGAAAATTTATCTAGCTTGCAACTGACAGATTAGACTAAGTTAACAGATGGGTTCTCTCTTTTGGCCGCATCAGGTTCAAATTGGACTGGATTCTTTCGCATTTGACTACGTCTTTGGTAGTAAGGGATCTCCATCTTCTATAATATTTGATGAATGTGTTGCTCCACTTGTTGATGCTCTGTTCCATGGATATAATGGAACAGCACTTGCCTATGGCTAGGTAAGCAAAGCAACATATCCTGAGATTGTTGGTTTAATACTAGTAGTATCAACCTCTACAAAATCTAATAACATCTGAAATTGTTTTGACTTTAGACCGGCTCTGGGAAGTCTTATACCATGGGTACAAATTATAATGTGAGAGGCACACCCCTTCTCCATGGAAAAAACCCGGAGATGCCATCCTTCCTAAAGTAATGGATACCATTTTCTCAAAAGTCGAGACTATGAAAGAGACTACCGAGTTTTTGATTAGGATATCTTTTATAGAGGTACCAAATAGTATAAAATTTTATATCTAACTGTGGTAAACTACTTCATTTCAAGTTGGTCATTGATTAAGCTTTTATTTGTAGGTTTTCGGAGAAGATGTGTTTGATTTGCTAGGTCCAAAGACTACAGGGCCTTCAAGAGTTCCCATTCAGATTAGAGAGTCAGAGGTGAGGACAGAGGAAGAGATGGCTTTATACCTTCTCCAAGGTTCACGGTCTTGGGCCACAACAAACACAATGATGAATAGTCAATCAAGGTAATTTTAATTTTAATTATTTGTGGTTTGTTTATTTTTTGTTTTAATTAATAAAAAAGGCCTACTGTCATCTTAGTGCATGTATTTAACCAGATATACTTTACATGTATATGTATTTGTGAGTATTTTGATATGCTTCTCACCTAAAACATGTTATTTATGTAGTCGTTCACATGCTATTTTTACAATCTCGATGGAACAAAGAAGAATATCTAGTTCTTCAGCTGGAGATGATGTTTTGGTAGCAAAGCTTCACTTGGTAGACTTAGCTGGCACTGAGCGTGCTAAACAAACAGGTGCTGATGGTTCATGTTTTCAGAAAGGTAATGCTTACTATTTGTGATGTGACTTATAGATACGTATGTAGATGGAAACTTTTTACTTTTGATGTAATTTTATTTTCTATTGTTAGTTTTTGAACACTGATTGAAAAACTTTCAAATTTCTGTTTCATGTCATCTAGCTGTACAAAATAACAACCTCTTGGAAATGTCATCACTGCTCTAGGAGATGACAGAAAACGTCATATTCCTTACCGTGACAGCAAGTTAACACGCATATTACAGGCACGACTATCTTTTACTTTTAGATGTTTTAGCAAAACTAACAATGCGTGTGCTGAATAAATTATGAAGTGAGCGGCCACGGCGTTCTCCTCTCTAATGCATCCCATCTGGTCCAACAATAATCCAGCAGGCATCATGTCGGTAAAAGCATTCACTCTAACCAGAAAATAATTAGTGAGAAAGTGAATACTTGAAGCCCCTAATTTCGTGATAATTTTCAGTGTCTGCTGAAGTCTTTACACCTCATCCAGAAATCCACCAGAATGTGATAAACCTCACACACACACACACACACACACATACACACGAGGGGGATATATTCCTAACTCATACTTTGACACTACATACAGGAAGAACAATCAATAACTTATTTAAGAATAGCATACAAATACAAGATTTTAACAATATACACGTCCAAAACTCCTTCGTCATAATCATATATATTCCTCTTTCTAACTGCCAAAGAAGAGATTCCATAAACAAACATAGTTCATTCAGCTGTCTAGGATACCAACTTATCTATCATCTAGAAACCGTTCAACTAGTCACTTCATACATCGAAAATCGTCGAAAGTGACTCAAACAGGCAAATTTGACTAGTTCACAATGTCGGGCCATAAAGTACTCAAAAATAAAAACTATTCACAAAAATAAACCTCAACATAAAAGGCATGATTTTTGTGGACATAGTGTTTATGTTCAATTGGAAAACAACACATCATTGAGCAATAATCGAAAGGAAAGAGCAGTAGAAAACAAAAACATACCAGAAGAGGATTGATGGGAACCCATTCATTCCTCCTTAGGAAGCCATAGCTGCAAAGATTCTCTAGTCTGCTCGGGCGTTGAAGTTTTCTAACAAACGAAACGACAAAATCCGTTAGTAATTCAATAGTAATTTGCTCCATTTTTCCAAAAACAATGATGAAAAATACCTGCTTGATGGTGCCTTCATCAGCTTTGTCGATAGTTTCTGCTGGAAGCAAATTGTTTTGAAGAAGCCGCTGAATAGCTCCTGTGATACACAGCTCGTTCAACACAAGGAAACCGCAAGAGTTTGAAGAATGCAGCTACTTTATTGACACTAAAGCATGAGGGAGATTAGAACTTGCCATCAGTAACCTGATCTTTCGTTTGGCTCGACAACAGAGAAGAAATGAGAACTGCAAACCTTCTTTCCTGAGCATAAGCAACGAGCATATATTATATATGTTTAGTTCAAATTATGACTTAAAATTTGCACTAAATATCGTCATCCAAGACTCACCTTGGGAGGAAGGGAAACGCCCGCTTTCTCACACCCCATCGAGTCCACAGGGGCATCTTCGGAAGACCTCATTTTACAAAACATCAAGTTTTCAGACGAATTACACTGCAGCACACGCGAAAAACCACTGTAAAATTCTTCAAAATTTGATGGCACTCGAGCAATTTCATGGCTGAAGTAGAGCTATGCTTAACTACAAACATCAGGAAATCATTGATTACCAATTTTTAGTTTTGTCAAAAATCAATTACCAAAAGCTCATTAACTACATATACGATACTGCAAAGTGACAAAGCTTTTATTCTGGAGTCGCAAAGGCAAATGCCGATAAGGCGATTAGTAGATAACATAGCTCAAAAATACACTATCAAATGCAGATTAATCATTGCTCGAGAAAGCAAAGGATCACACATTCCTTTGGTGGATTAAGAGGATGCAATAATTTAAGATAGGAACATAATTGAACGAGAATTACTGCTTTCCTTCCCATATGCAAAATCTTCGATTTCAGGCAGGATGCGAGGCTGTAAATCCATCGAACACTTAATGTTCGTCGGAAAATGCGCCGGAATTGGCCGCAGCCGGCGAAAGCGCTGGCAACATAGAGAGGTGGATGAGATAGATCCAGAGATATATAGTCTGAAAAGAGATACAGAGAGAGAGAGAGAGAGAGAGAGAGAGAGAGAGAGAGAGAGAACTTACCACAACCATGACGGCGGCGGCGGGAGACGGCGGCGAGAGCAAAGTATTTGGGGGTTTTGAGTTTGAATTTTGAGAGAGAGAGAGAGAAAGGTGTCCCGGAACAACGTGAGAGCGCGCCGGAGCAAGGCTGGCCGGAAAAGAAGGCGGCGGCGACGGGAGGTGTTTTTGAGAGAGAGGGAGGCTGAAATTTTGAAATTGCTCAAATTAGGATTTGGGCATAATTAGAATTGTTCTTCCTTTTTATGCAAGTATTTAATTAAATTTAATTTACCTACAAAATATTTGGGAAGAAAGGGTGAGCTTTTTGCCCACAAGATATTAACCAATAGTCCATGCATGCATGCTGTTGCTATGCGACAAATCAAGACATTAATTAATCACGACAAATCTTTATCAATGCACTTGTGTTGTTTTAGCTAACTACTACCACATTTAATAATTCTACTCACCAAAATACTAATCAATTACTGATATATGTATGAGTATTGTGTTTGTATTCAGATTTTGTCAATATTAATAATAAAATGTTTATATGACTAGTAAAACTGGTCCATTTTTGTTAAGCTTCAAATAAAGATGCACTTTGGGCTTAAATTTTTCATGTAGATAATATATATTTACAAGTGCTTTGATTATAAAAAATTATTGTATACGTACAGTTGGAATACATGTTAATAATTAATTCTTTAATGTTGTCTATTGTAAATATAATTCCAGGTAATTCACGTCAAATTTCGAGGAGTTACTAACTAATTCATCCTGAAATAATGTTATATTATGGGGAGGAAAAGGAAAAGGAAAAATAGAAACCCAACGAAGTATATGTCTATTTCTTTTCGCTAGAGGCCAACAAGAATAGGTTTTTTTTTTTTTTTTTAAAGAGAATATTTAACTTTTAGATGGTACCAACACAAAAATTCAATACCACAATGACTTCAGAAAATCCAAGAGTAGTGGAATTCAAGTTATTCAACACCTAACCTTGACTCAAATCACTCATGTATTTATGGTTCAAATGTATACGTGTGTTGTTTTGATTGGCGTTGTCTTGTTGACTTCCTTGCTTTTAGCTTATTAAAAAGAAATTGAAAAAATCTTTTCTCTTCTTTTATTTTTGTCCTCCTATGTGGGAATTTGAATTGATATTCATGAGATTGAAGTTGATAGGAATAGGTTGAAGAATTTTGTACCTACACTTTAGTTTTTATATTGATGATGGCACAAATGAATGTGTGGAATTTGATGTCAATATTCTAATTTTTTGTGAGTGTTGAGCTTATGAGCATCTATATATATCTTTTTATGATCTAATATATGATCCCTTTGAATGAAACTCATGAAACTCAATTCTATCTGAACTCATGATTATTATTATTTTAAATTATAAACTCAATTCTATCCTTGTTCGGCCTACTCTTCTTTTTAGGCCCAGTTTAATGGGCTAAGCCCGTTGGAGTGAAAGGGAGGCTGAAGTTTGAAATTAATCAAATTAGGGTTTGGGCACCCCATTTTACTGACTCTTTTCAAAAGCAAAAGTGCGCCGCGACGGAGCACCCGCCGCGGCTCACGATTCCACAAGCAGCTCAATTAGTTCTTGGGTGTCAGAATTGTTGGAAAATTAAAACTCAACATTTGGGAAGAAAGGGTGAGCTCTTTGCCCACAATATATTAACCAACAGTACATGCATGCATGATATTGGCTATTGCTATGCTACATCAATCAAAGGGGGATTAATTTAAATTAAATTTGGTGCATATAAATGTAGGCTATAGACAGTATTAAATCTTTTCCAATTAAAAAGTAGTGTAAAGTGGTAATAGAAATATATATTATTTAAAGTTGTAAATTTTATAAAGGTATCCTTATAAGTAAATGCCTCAACTTACTTGGGACGAAAGTAGTATTTAGTACCTTTCTCTCTCCTCTTGACTCATATTGTGCAAACCACTTTTTAACTTTTGAAAATTGTAAATTAATCCTTCTATTATGATGTGTTTTGGTTTTGGTAGTGATTGAATTTGCAAGAAGGAATGGAGAATGAAGAACAACGGCTTTCATGAAATAAAAAAAATTTAGGGATCTTTTACATTTTATGTTATTTTCTGTAGTGGGCTTTAGCTGAAAATGGGCTAAATATTTATTAATTATTGGTTTGAGATGATTTGTTGTATATTTATCTATTGCTTATATTTTGTGAATTGATTTTTGCACAATAGCTAAATTGTGTTTAGTTTATTCCGAATCTATTGCTTATAGTATATTTTATGAATTGATTTTTACACAATAGCTATATTATTTTATTATTTGTTTAGTTTATTCGGTTTAATATGTTTTAATGTAATTTTAATGTAATTGTAACATATTTATCTAGTGATGAGTAATTATAATATGTTTTAATGTAATTTTTTTCAATATATGTAATTTTCTCTTATTTAA
>JAYJMF010000044.1:4501564-4525920 GCA_036873715.1 Salvia sclarea | reverse complement strand
ATATATATATATATATATATATATATATATATATGTGATAAATATATATGATAAATAAATGCAGAAATTTTTAAATGGCCGCATCACGGAGGACTCGAACCCGAGACATTTGGTAAAAAAAAAATTGTTGTATGTCCTCGTCTTAAAAACTAAGGTTGTATTGTCTCGGTGAAATGTCCGTACACATCCCAAATCCTATTTAAAAAATAATTTTATTGTTTTTAATTTCACAAAAAAAAAAAGAATTGAGAATGGATAACACTTGAAGGAATTTAAGGGATGATGTGACGGAAACCCTAATTTTTCAAACTATGTATTAATGATCCTACTTTTTGAGTCTCATATCCAGAGGAAAAAGTTAACAATTTTGAGATGGGGAAAGTATCAAACAAGATATAAAAATATTTTAGTTAATATACTATACGAATGTAATTAATAAAAGAGGTGGACTCCTATACATCGGTGTATATATACATCACACTTCAAAATATATTTATTTTCTATCCCCATCACCCTTTATTATAAGGTGATGTATATACACAGGGGTAGAAAATTTGTGCCTTAAAATAATCCGTGTGGTGCGCTGCATTAAAATAATGAAACCTATCTCAAAAGTCAAAACTATGCATCTATGCAAGGTTTAATTGCCTATAAATACATGAACTTTACAAAATTTTGGAATTTGACACAAATCTAATTTTTTTGGAGTAATAACTTGATTATTTGGAGGAGTTCGATTAACAATCCAAAACTACCGTAAAAAATCTCGCGACGATACCTTTCTATTACTACTCCTGTTGTAAAGTTTTAGTCACTGAAAATGGTCGGAGAATGACTGAAAAGTCATATTCCTGAAAATTTATATCTATGTGATTTTGTTAAAATTTAAATTTATGTGTTAGGTACCATTATAAAGCTATTATTGAGAGCTTATTGACGGTAGCTTCAGATTGCCAATTAGACTCCGAAAAATCAAGTTATTATGTCAACGAACTTTGGAGCATGCTAAATTTCAAAATTTTGTAAAATTCATATATTTTTTGACCAAAATAATAAATTTGGTTAAAAACCAAAATTTGGGGTAAGTTTGTGTATTTACAGGCAAATTAAACCTTTAGAGCATCTCCAACAAGGGGAAGAATATGAGAAGCTTCCCCACAAACACCATTGAGGGACTAAAAAATGAGGAAGAAAAGTTAGGAGAGAGAAAATAAGGGAAACACTTTTGCTTTCTAGGAAGTTCTAATAAAATAAATATTTTTAATTATTTTTGTACCTTTTTTACTCTTATTTTTTTTTTTACTTTTTTCTTTAGTTTGAGAAAGCATTATTGTAGGTAAAGTGAAAAGAAAGAAATATAGTGATATATTTATGATAATGTCAGCAAATACCTACTTTTGAAGTAATATCATTGTTAGATGCAACCCTATAAAATTGAATTTTGGAAACCATGAGCAAACCAACCAAATTATGGAATTACACATGTACCCCTCCTCTCGTACACGTGTCACGTGGTCAACGACAGTCACGCACACTTTGTCACAGACAGGTAACTCACTCTCCCTATTTTAGCGAAAAAATTTCAAACCAAGAGTGAAACAAACATTGGCTCCCTTTCTCCCCCAACCAATCAGATCTCGCCACGTACACATATTCCCTGCCCCATCGCGTCAGCATCTCACTCTCCAATTTCCCAAAATACCCTTAACCCCCCCCCGCCTTGATTTGCCCACTCTACTCTGCTAAAATAGCAAATTCTTTATTTTTTTTATTTTTTTCCCTTTTACCAGTTTTCTTCGCCTAACATCTGAAATCAACACACACAGTTCACACACCACTTTCTCTTTCTTTTCTCCACAAACTCTCTCTCTCTCTCTCTCTCTCTGTGTGTGCCTTTTTTGTGTATTTGTGCGTACACGTGCAGCTCTGCTCGCGGACGGCGGGAAGTTTTGACGCGTTTGGACGGCGGAGTTTTGGGCCGTTGACGGTTTCTGCAACCGGAGATTTTAGAGTGTTCGGGGCCTAGGGTTATGAAGGAGAGGGTGGCCGTTCAATTAGGGTTGAGTTGAGGGGAATCAGCGGTGAGATTTCGTCTCCGGATGGAGGGAGGTAGCGTCTCTACACTTACTTCTTCTGGTACTCTTCATTTCCTCTTTTTTTGTTTTTTTTGTTTTTTTTGGGGGTTTTGTGTTTTTTTTTTTTTTTGTTCCTTATCTTGTATGTCGAGGCTTTTCAATTGATTGTTTATTGCTTTTGCTTTTAAGAAAACAAGTTGTAGGTGGCGTTGTTTGTTGCTGTTTAGGTGCTTGAGAACAGTGGGTTTATGTTGGGTGTTCAGTCTAATTTTTGTTCCAATGCTGGAATTAGTTGCTTTACTCTGGGTCCGAGGAGAGAATGGACCTGTTTTATTGGAGGAATTAGAGGGATTTCTAACATCTCATCTAGTTTAGGTGCATTTTTAGGGTTTCCGATTTCGAGTTTCAAACCTTGAATCGTTATTGGTATTAGGGGTTTCATTCGTGTAAACAACTGGACTAGGGTTTGCAAAATGTATGGAATTTTCTTTCTTTCTTTTTTCGATTGAAGTTGGAGTGCATTTCGTTGGACATGCTTACGTATTTATATGCTTTTAGTGTTGCCATATGTAGCTATCACTTATCAGAGTGTATATAATTGGCCTGGCTTGTGATACTTGAGAATGCATGCAGTATAAATTTGGTAGCACCCTCTGCAATGCTCCTTTGGCGACTACTTCCTCGGGAAAATAGTAAAAAAGGGGACTTAGTGTTATTATGCTGGGAATTTGATTGACGGCATCTTTAGAGTAATGTTAGGTTACCATAGTAACAGTGGGATAGTGTTAACAACTGGCAGCGGCCAAAGTACAATTGTAGGTGCTGTGTTAGTGTACTACTGTAGAAGCATAAAGCTCTAGCTAATTTTCACTATTATTATTGCAACATATAAGCATTGTTACTAAGGACTTTTAAGGTATCCACGGTCTTGAGAATTCATCCATTTGTAGGTTTTAATTTTTTAATATCTTGTCAGAGATAGATTCAGGGAATCAGAAAGATTCAAAGAACATACAATATCCTCTCATAGGAACTATATGTGATGTTTACAGTTGAAAGGTGCCCTGTACTGGAGTTTTGAGTACTGCAGTATAAATTGGTAAAATGTATTAAATTGTATGAAGTGGTCTCAATTTTACCAACCTAGATTTTTAGTGTAATTGCACTTACCTTTTTTTTTACTGGCTGTTAGATGCGAGTCTTAAATTTAAATTAAACGCTATGTTGTTTACTACTCTTTTTGCTGCCTCCTGTGAAGCCAAGTTGCTTCGTTTTAATTGGTTTCCATGTACACCTGAATTCTATTTTCGTTTTAGGGATACACAGATGGACTATAATGACAATGACTATGAAGGCCAGAATCTTCACTTAGCTGGTGAAGAAAGCTCTAAAATTTCTGTTTTGAGACCCTTTGCTCTGCCAAAGTTTGATTTTGATGACAGTCTCCATGGGCATTTGAGATTTGACAGTTTAGTTGAAAACGAAGTTTTTCTTGGTATTCCAAGTCAGGAAGACAACCATTGGATTGAGGATTTCTCTCGGGGAGGTAATGGTATAGAGTTCAACTCCAGTGCAGCCGAATCTTGTGCTTTGCGGAGGCATATCAATGTCTGGTCTGAGGCAACATCATCTGAATCTGTTGAAATGTTATTAAAGGCAGTTGGGCAGGAAGAAATGGTCCCTGGTGATAAGATAATTGAGGAATCAGATCCAGGTGATCAGCTGGGTAGCTCTACAAGAGTAGTAGAGACCGATTTGGGGGATGCTCGTAAAGTTGATGATGTCGACGATGGGATTCCTCCATTACCCTCAGCTGAAGTTGTTGGATTGTCTTGTAGTTCAAATCAATCTTCAGGAGTTGAAATCAATCACACTGGATGTACTTTACAGGTTCAGGAGACAAAACTTTCCTCTTATGCAGTAGGTGTTGATAATAGTGATAGTAGTTTAATTGTGGCCTCAGGAAACTCTAGCATTTTAGTGAAGAGAGCTGATGATAATCAAGGGGAACCTTGTGGCATGGTGGATGAGTCTTTGTCCCATCAAATGCAAGAAGACCTACCAGTTCATGGAAAAGAGATTGACAATAGTAAGAGCTCTTCTACGAATTTTGATGATGCTAGGGAATCAAGTGACCAGGATAAAACCAGCAGTGCCGATTTTAGTTCAAGTTGTACAGTGAAAAGTACTCTTAATCCTGTCGTGGAGCAGGGCAAAGGATGTTATGAAACTGATGCAAGATTGGATGTGATTTCACTTGAAATCGATGATATTGACAAGCATTGTTCTCGTGAAACCACTTTAAGTACACAGTCCCAGAAACAAGAGTGTGAACTTGATACTCACATTGCTACTACAGTAGAGGTGTCGGACGTGCATAAGATAGAAGAATCGGTATCCAAAGATGAGGGGTGCAATAAGGTTGCATTAGTTGAACCTGCAGATTGCAGTCAACAAAGTGCTGTGTCAGGCCCAGAGATTAAGCAGCTATCTGAAAGTGATATCATGTTACATGATAGATCTTCTATTGTGCTTCAGGAAGAAGGTATTAAGGTGCTTGGTACACAAGGCAATGATGTTGTTGCCCCTGCATTCGATGCCAGTAATGAAATGAAGCAGGGTACTGATATCCAATCACCAGAAAGGCACAAGACTCTTGTTGGAAAGGAAGATGTCTCTGCCGAAAGTAACAGCTGTCCTGAGGCCCCATGTACTGCATCTGAGCCAACTATGTTACATGAGGTTCTAGTCAATCCTTCTCAGAAGGACAATGTCCATAAAACTGATGAAATAGCAGATGATTCTGGTCAATCAATAGGTTCCGTAGTTTCTAGAGAATGTTTTGAGAAATCAGTCACTGATGTTATAGAAGATTCTCGAAACATTCCTACTGATGTTATAGAAGATTCTCGAAACATTCCTACTGATGTTATAGAAGATTCTCGAAACATTCCTGCACCACAGAAAGATAATATAGAGGATGAGTGTGTGCACCTGCCGTTGTTGGGTGAAAGCATATCGACTTGCAAGAAAGATACTGTCCCTATGCAGATTGATGTTCATGAAAGTGATGAATATGTTATTCCCCATGAGGAAGAAAGTGATAAGTTGCCTCTTGACTCACATGAGATGGCCCTTGATGACATTGAAAAAGAAGTTGGATCCAGTTGTCCTGCTGGGGCAGTTGAAGTCCAGAAAACTATTGAATCAAAGCCTGATAGTTCTATTGAGAATTATCCAGGTACTTTACCCAAAAATGCTGTTTTACATTCTTTATGTTTCTTAACATCAGTAGGAACTAGGATTTTGATTTGTACTTTGCTATTCCATCCACAATGTTATCTTGATTCCCACTCTCTATAATTGCCTTGTAGAATTGAATACTGAGGCCGAAGGTACAAAATTGGAAGCATCACCTGCTGACAGCAATCAATTAGGCGACTCTCGCGAGCAGAACCAACCTTCGTCTGATATGGAGCACAGGGATCATATTAGGGAAACCGAGTCTGAAGCTCCTAAACAATCAAGTCCTTCAACTCCAAAGGAATCACTGGATAAAAATGATACTTCCCCCACTACTGAAATTGATAAGGATGCAATTGCTGCTTCTGTAGCAGGAGAAATAAAGACAAGCCATCAATCGGTTCCCCTTTTGGAGACTTCCAGTGACAACATTCCTGATGAAGCCTCTAAGGAGTTAACTGCAATGATGGATCATCCTGGCAATGCATTAGTAGCTCAAGATGATGGTATTGAAGCTGCACCTTCTAAAGAACAAATCGTAGCAGAAACGGAAAGAAACAGCACAGCAGATTCTTCAAAATTGTTAGGTACTTATCACTTATTTTTTTAAATCATATTTATCTAGGACCTAGACCCCTCTCAAGTTGTTTTATTTCTTTCCAGTTGAAGCAATATGAGGTCATGTTAAAGTACCAAGTTGTGGGTATGGTATTGCATGCTTCATGGTTGTGCCTGAAAATGTTGAAATTACCCTAAAAAAGAGATTGCCATGTATTTGTGATTCGTTTTAGTTTGGGGGGTGGGGGTTCTTTTTATTACAGCCGTAGATACAAAGATCAATGGTGCAGATTGTTTTTTAATTACTAGAATAAGGAGGCATTTTATTAAATTGCTCCCACCTTTCTCTCTCTCTCTCTCTCTCTCTCTCTCTCTGTATATACACATGTATACGTGTATATATATTTGAGAGCATGGTGTTAATATATGTTTTCCGCTGAGCCGTAAATCATAAATAGATATAAGACTATACCTAATATAAGCAAACACATATAAACATAACAAATATAAAAAGCATAAAAGATCATAACTACTTATAACTTATAAGTGTTTAAGTCGAGAGGGCTGTTCTGTTGGCTGTTACTTGCTGTCGAGAGGGAGAATGCTGTTGCTGTTGCTTGCTGTCGAGAGGGAGAGGGCGCAGGAGGGAGGGAGAAGAGGCAGAGGGGGGGGGGGTAGGAGGGGAAGAGAGAGAGAGAGCAGTGGCAGATTTAGGGCTGAAAGTTTAAATTTTTAATTTTATTTTGTTTAATTAATAATTAATTAGAATTGTAATTCAATTCTAAAAGTTCAAGTGAAATTGGTGCTTTAACTTAAAACCCCATGATTTTGAGGCCCCACCTTGAGGTATGCTTTTGTCCGCTTTTCTAGACCATGTTTGAGAGCAAATTGTGTCTTTATTTGACTGCAACTTGAGAGAAATTGTTTACCTAGGAAAATATTCTTTTTCTTCAGAAAGCTCCTTTTATATTGTGATGAGAATTTTCGGATTAAGTTATTTTCAGGCAACTCAAGTAAATCATCTATTTACATACTGATTTTTTATATCTCCATTTGTAACTAAAAAAGTTCTGCTATTGTACAAGTGCAGTTCCCAGCAGTAGTATAGAAAATGATAAACTTAACAAGGATGCTCTCCCCGGTGCTAGTTGGACTGACCTTTCAAAAATTGGAGTCAATGAGCATGCTTCTCCTACGAGGATCAACATTGAAAATTTTGGCAATATATCAGAAAGATCTCAAACTTCAGCAGTTAATGAGCCATGCAAAGAAGATGAGACCTTTACTTTCGATACCAGGCCTTTGGGAGGTCAATCTACCGAAGAAGCTGGCAAGAGTTCAAAATCATTCCCGCCGGGACTTCAAGCTTCTAAAATGCTGGTACCCTTACTCTTAGGCCATGTTCTGATCATTGCCCTTTTATTTCCATTTACTTTATCTTGTTTTTGCCTATTTAATTACTATCCTACACTCTTGCCATGGGATTGCTGAAGACTGGCGAAGGATTGCCTGCAGCTTCTGTTTGCAGCCAGACAGATCCAATCATTGTGAAGGAAACTTCTCATGTTGATTCTTCAACACCTGGTGTTTGCCCTCCATCTGGAGGTGTGGCAGCTACCTCTGAGCGTAAATCGAGACGTGGCAGCAGTAGATCTGGAAAGGGAAGTTCAAAAAAGGGAAATCTAACTAAAGAAACATCTCCATTGAAGCAGACTGAAAAGGGAGACAAATCATCTTCGTTTTTGAGTCCATTAGGTGCTGGTCAACTCATGACGTTTGAAAGTGGCATGAAGTCAAGAGGGCCTGTTTCAATTCCTGCATCCAGCTTGCCTGATCTTAATTCTACTGCTCCATCATCTTCATTCTTTCAGCAACCTTTTACAGATTTGCAACAAGTGCAACTCCGAGCACAAATTTTCGTTTACGGATCTCTTATGTGAGTCTACTTTTTCTTTCTCGAGAGTTTTATTTGCTTTGCAGTTGCACTACAAAACTGGAAATAATGGTTAGTAGATTGTGTTTTCTTTGGGCATATATTTCTATATCAGACGTTCATCAAACATTCTTGCCAGAGTGCATGAACTATGAAGTTAATCCTTTGTTTGTCTACTTTCTTTTGATTATATGCGAAATTGGTTTTTGGTAATAATTTAATTCTAAATTTTTTATTGCAGACAAGGAGCAGCACCTGATGAAGCTTGTATGGTTTCAGCCTTTGGCATGTCTGGTTAGTTTGCACCATTTCTCCTCCCTTTCTCTTTCTCTGTGGTTAGTAGGTCTGTTTCTATTTCTTAAAATTCTGAAAATTTTCCATGGGAGAAGATGGAGGCAGGAATGCTTGGGAGCGGTCTTGGCGTGCTTGTGTGGAGAGGCTACATAGTCAGAAATCCCAGGGAAATAATACTGGAACTCCTGTACCCTCACGTTCTGGTATGTTATCCTGCTCCCCAATATTTGCATTATGATATTGACCTTGGCTGATGATGAATTGCATTTAAAGATGTAGGTGCTAAAGCTCCAGATCAAAACAATAGACAAGGTTTTCCTCAAAGTGAGGTTATTTCTTCAACAGCTGGTCGGTCAAGTATCAAAGCCATCCCTTCTCCAGTTAACCCTGCGATCCCTCTCTCGTCGCCCTTGTGGAATATATCTACCCCATCTGGGGAGGCTCTGCCACCAGGTAGCATGGTCAGAAGTGCTGTGCCTGATTATCAGGCTGTTTCTCCTTTAAATCCTTATCAGACGCCGCCTATGCGGAATTACCCTTGGCCAGCGCAGGCCCCTCCTGCTCCATTCCCAGTGCCGTGGCTTGCCTCTTCACAAAGTTCTCCCTTTGAAAACAGTACTAGCTATCCCGCTTTCCCAATTCCGGAACAAGTAAAACTAAAAGCAGTAAAAGAATCACCATTGCCTATTACCTCTGGCATGAAGCATGCTCCTCATATTCCCGCAACTAATGCTGGGGCAACTACTGTGTTAGCTGGGGCCCCTTCACATGACTTGAAAAAGGTTAAAACATCATCTGGACAGACCGGTGAGACTAAAACTAGAAAGAGGAAGAAGTCTTCTGGTTCCGAGGATGTTGGACAGATTGCTGCCATTGCTCCTCTGTCAGATGCTGTTTCCACTCATGCAGTTGCTAGCCAGATATCCAATAAGGCTCCTGCAGCCGAAGATCTTAGTCGGATCTCTTTCATAGCTCAGAATCAAGTAGGATTAGTGCCTAGACCTGTTGTTGGTAGTTGTTATTCTACATCTGTTGCTGTCTCAACACCTTCTAGCTTTGCACTTAAAGGCATCCCCTCCAACCAGGCTTTTCCTGTAGTAACACCATCAATTTCAAGTGGTCATTTCAGTAAAGGTGATTTAAATATTGATAAGAGGGCTTTCAGTGCTGAGGGTTATAGCAAAGTTGAGGAGGCTAAATTGCAAGCACAGGAGGCTGCTGCTCATGCTGCTGCTGCTGTAAGTCACTGTGATAGTGTTTGGAGCCAGTTAGATCTGCAAAAAAGTTCTGGCTTGGCATCAGATGCTGAGTCTAAGTTGGTGTCTGCTGCTGCTGCTATAGCAGCTGCCGCATCTGTTGCAAAAGCAGCAGCTGCAGCTGCTAAGATTGCAGCAGATGCTGCGGTGCAAGCAAAACAAATGGCAGATGAAGTATTGACCAAGCCTGGAACTTCCACAAACACTGAGCATGGATCTAGTTTTGTATATAATTCAATGAATTTGGTAAATGCGTCACCTACATCCATCTTAAAGGGTGGGGAGCGAAATAATGCTCCCAGTTTAGTGATATCTGCTGCTAGAGAAGCTGCTAAGAAGAGAATTGAGGATGCTTCAGCTGCCACCAGGCATGCAGAAAATCTTGATGCCATTCTCAAGGCAGCTGAATTGGCTGCAGAAGCTGTTGCACATGCTGGAAAAGTTGTTGTAATGGGTGATTCTTTCTCTCTGACAGCTCTAGCAGAAGCGGGGCCAAGTAATTATTGGAAATCCCCGCAGGTGGCTGGTATCCCTGGTACAAAATCAAATGACATGAATATAGACAAATCTATCAGTACCAATGCTGCGGAAGTACCTGTTGTTTATAATCAACATGAGGGACTTGATAAGGATGTACGTGTTTCAAGTCATAATATGTCTCCTGCTCGGAGAGAGCCATCAAAAGACACCAGTGATCGTGTCACAGTAGATGAGAATATTATACCTTCTGTCAAGCATGGGGAGAATAGTTCTAGACCTCACGATGACAGAACATTATCTGACTCAGCTAAAGCTACGTTTGTTGCTCCTGATCCAGATATTGAATCAAGATCCAATATATTGTCCACAAGCATGAGAGAGGGTTCTCTTGTTGAGGTTTCTAATCTTGCTTTTATTGAAGTATCTTATGCTTTCTGTTAGTTTCTTTGACAGTTATATAGTCTTATTGAACAATTGTTTCACTGATTGTTCTATAACAAATCGTAAAAGCAGTAATATATCAATATATGTCATTCATTTTGTGCACGAAGTCTAGTTCATAATCAATGAAGAAATCGTCTGGTTTTGACAATGTAGGTTCTTAAAGATCATGGTAATTCAAAGAATGCCTGGTTCTCAGCCAGTGTACTGAGTTTGAAGGATGGTAAAGCGCTTGTTTGTTATGACGGCCTACAATCGGATGAAGGTCAGTCACTGATGTTTGTATTCTTAGTGAGGAACTAGTAGTTGTGTATACTTAAAACAGTAAGAAGTAATTTCTTCACTACTGCCACCACTTAGCACTATTGCCTTGAATTTTAAGAGACATCAAGTGTATATTAACTTGTCTATATATATATATATATATATATATATATATCATATATATGTATACACAATGGGAAAAAAATGCTTTTATAGCTCAAGAATCAAGAAATGTCTGAGTGAGAAATTAAAGATTTTAAAAAGTTCCATTGATCACTTCCATGATGAGAAACCTACCTGCATCCTTCTTACAATCATTACTGCAATATATTTCTTCATTGTTGCTTGTGGTTTTGCTTTTGCTTTAAAAATGAAGTGCACAATCTCTTATATATGTATCGTTTTTGCCTTTCTTTCGGTTTGCATTCATGAATATAATTCCACCTTTTAGGATCTGAGCAACTCAAGGAGTGGATATCAATAGAAGCTAAAGATGGTGATACTCCTAGAATACGTGTTCCCCATCCTATGACTGGTGTGCAACTTGAAGGGACACGGAAGAGACGTCGTGCGGCTGTGAAAGACTACACTTGGTCTGATGGAGACCAAGTTGATGTATGGGTGCAGGATAGGTAAGCAAACTAGCTTATGGCCTGAAAAGCTGATATGCACCATTAAGATAGGATTGAACTTATGTGTGAAATTCTTTGTTAATTATTATTAGCACTTTATGCAGTTCTGAATAGCCCTTTGTTACATGTCCTCTTCATTTTTCTTGTGCATCTGGTAACTACATTTTCTGTCTAGGGTAGTGAAAGGTTTATGTTGCAAGGAAAAAGGTTGCTACTTGTATCATCCACATTTTCTTACAGACATAAATACATTGATCAGAAGAGGACAGAATATATGTGTGTTTGTGTGTGTGTATACTACAAACGATAGCAAACTACAAACCAGAATTTCTGCTTCACTTTGGTTGGTTCTTATTATTGGATGCTCAATACTCTCATTTTTGCAATGTTGAAAGGCCTTTTAGCCGGACATTATGCACTGAAAGAATAACTTGATTCTTCACCTTTTCTTTTGACTTCATGTAAATAAGTTATTTTTTAGACTTGGTTACATGTTATATTAATTTTACTGGAAATTGTCTTAATCTGGATATATGTAACTTCAGCTGGCGAGAAGGCATCATCACGGAAAAGAATAAAAGAGATGCAACTTCATTGAGTGTCCACTTTCCAGGTATTTCCTGTTACAGATGCAAATCATTGTTTATGCTCGGTCTTTGATGCATAAATGCAATTTAACATTTGTGCATAATGCCTTTTTGTTGTGTCTGCAGCTCAAGGAGAGACGTTAGCGGTCAAGGTGTGGCATATTCGACCATCTTTAGTTTGGAGTGAAGGCGAATGGACTGAATGGTGCAGAGCAGGGCAGGATGACACTCAGAAGGTCTTATATTTTGTTTTGTACATGTAATTAGCATTCTTTGCCTGTGCTCTTTCAGTCCCCCACCTCAATTTACATCTTATATTCAGGGTGATACACCAGCTGAGAAGCGACCAAAGCTGGGAAGCACCGGAATGGAGGCAAAAGGGAAAGCTAAGATGGCTAAAAACATTGATTTTGCAGAAGTAGGTAGAAATGAAGAACCGAAGTTGCCTTTGTCTGCTAATGAAAAAGTTTTTAGTTTTGGTAGTACGAAGGAGGAGAATAAACTGAACATGGCTCGGACAAAGAGGTCTGGCTTGGAGAAAGAAGGATCCAGAGTTGTATTTGGTGTCCCTAAGCCTGGGAAGAAGAGAAAATTCATGGAAGTAAATGTTTCTGATAGGATCTCCAAGACTAGTGTGCCTAATGATTCAGTGAAGTTATCCCAGTTTTTGATGCCTCACGGATCAGGCTCTCGGGGTTTCAAAACTACTACCAAGGAAAAACAAGTCGCTGAATCTAAACCAAGACCACCAAAGTCTGGGAAACCACCAAGTATTCCAAGTAGAACTTTAGCACGGAGAGATGACTCTGCCTCTGCACGACCTAATGCACGTACTGCATCATCAGATCATATGGCAAAGGAGTCTACGAGCAATGATGAGAATGAATCATCCGAACAAAACCTTGCTGATGTTGATGAGGCCAGTCAAGGAACTATGGTATTCTCTTCTCAAGCTCCTATGCAAGAAAACCGTAAGAAAGCAGTGAGAAGTACTAAACCTGAGCGTCTCAACCAAGGGAAACTTGCTCCTGCTAGCAGGAAATCAGCAAATGATGAAGCAACTGAAAAATCAATATCTGAAGTCTCTGAACCCCGTCGATCGAATCGCCGAATTCAGCCAACATCACGGGTAGTTAACTCTTTCCCTTGCAACTATATTTTTTCGTTTATTCATTTCATGTATTCGCTCCATATTTTAGAGTGCATTGTATGGGATTATTTAGGTATAAAATCTTCTCTCCCTCCATCTGCCGAAAAGATGCACGTATTTCTTTATCACTTCGTCTGGGAAAAATCTGCATGTTCTATTTTTAGTTTTATTCCCCACTCACAACATACTCAACTCCTCTATTAGAACCCATGTGCAAACTAAAGATGCATCATTTTGGCAGACAGAGGGAGTATAATACAGCTTCAGTGTTTGAATTCTAGTAATTGTTGGTTTCAATCTTCTTGAATCTTTGTGACATCCCAATAGACTTTGAAGAGAATCTGCAAGAAACTTCTTATATGTAGTTGTTGAAGCTAACTGCGGTTATGATGTAGATTAATAAGTGTAGATAATCTGATTAACTGTCAGATTATCAAAAATTACAAAAAGAAGGTTTAAGCACCGCACCATTATAATGTAACATGATATCCACCAGGACATCTACTCTTGTCCGACTCCCAATGATTAGGGCAGTGAAAAATTGTATGTCATTGAGAGTTGAGTTTCTGCAAGCTCATTCGTTTAATCTTTTCTTAATCAGCTATTGGAAGGCTTGCAAAGTTCGCTGATAATCTCAAAGATCCCATCATCTTCACATGACAAGGGGCACAGGAGTCACACCAAAGGCATAGTCAGAGGTAAGAAATCTGGATACCTTGTTCATCTGCAACTTACGAGTCTCTTCTCGACATCTAGCTGAAGAATTATAAAACTGAATACATCTTTTCTTTTTCTTTTCTTGCTAGGGAATAACAATCGTGGTTGACATGGACATTATCAAAACGACTCGTTTCTGGCTGATAAATGACCATTGTCCTGTAGTTGCTCTCTGTAGATTTAATTTGTCATGAATAATTGAGGATGCAAATGCTCAGTTTCCTATGTTGCAGATGTAAAATTTAGGCCGTAGATGTCAATATCGGTTTTTAGTTGGCATACAGAAATAGGTTTCAACTATCCCTTGAGCCGAATAGATTGTATATGGAACTTGTCTTAGCTTTTGCGGTAAATGTTGCAGAGAAGTCTAATTTAACCAATTTGCTTGTTTGGTAGCATCATTATTTATGAGGTTTTTGCAGATTGTCCTTTATTTTCTGTCTGGAGAGGAAAATCAATGGAACTTGTCACAGGATGTTTGATGTTTGCAGTGTTGTTGGATTATATGTTTTGAATTGCTAGTCGATGCAAAATTTTATAGGGACTTATCTGTAATTAATTATTTTTTCATACCCTAAAACCTCTAAAAGAGAGTAAATAAGAAACAAATAGAATTTTAGACTTGCTCTTTTTTCACCGTATTGGAATTCAAAGTACCAATAATACTATTTATTTCATTTGCAAACTAAAGAAAGTATTATACTAATAATAATATATATTGAAAAAATGGGGTTGAGGTTCATGGTGGTAAAAACTATTTATGGTGCAAAATGATTCTTTCAAAATATGGGGTGAGAGGAGTTTGGAGGTCCAAATAGAAGTCGAGAGAATAATGTAAATATATTCTTTTGGCATGAAAAATGGATAGGGGTAACATTATTGCTTTGAGTTTTAATAGATTGTTTAGAGTTGCAAGTGATATATATTTTTGTATTAAATACAAATGAAAATGTGTAGAAAATAAGTGTGAGATGAGGTGGAATTGGAGAAGGTAGTTCTTTGAGTGGGAAAATGTGTAGAAAATAAGTGGGATTGAGGTGTAATTAATTTTTTTATATTAATTCATGCTAGCTACGGTAACAAGGAATATTCTGATTGATATGAATTTAATTCTTGATCATTAATAAAGCTTAAATTTCTTCTGGAAAAAAAACACGAAATTGTCAGCTTCTCTACATTTATGAACAAAAATACAAGAATGAAACTACATTATCATTTTGATGACTACATGAGTAACTGAAAGATGAAGGCAGAAAGTTCTGTTCTAAGTTCTAACCAAAAGCAAGAAACATGCATATGAAATGAAGCAAGAGTTGGCATGAAAAAAGACACAGCTTATATATATAGATATATATAAATATATATGGACAATTAGTTGAAGGTGACATGCTACAGGTGAGCTGTACATGAATCCCAACAGTGTTTACTGATTCTTACATAGGTTGCAGCATGAATGTTGTTTCTACCTTGCAGCACCGGCACTAGTCGCAGGACACCGGTGGCGACCAAGTTAGGGCTGGAAAAATGTCGACGAACGAGCTCTGCCTAGACAGGAAAATGGTGTTATTTCTGCTGCTGCATGGTGTCCCGTCTCAGCAAACTCTGTTTTCTGCCAATGTTATCATCTGTGGAAACATTGAGGAAACTCGTTCCATCTTTCATCGCAGCAAGATATTTAGATGGTTTTTGGCAGATGCAAGTCGATGGGAATTCATGAAACTCTCCTCTCCCGGGTCTCATCTCTTCGGGTTCTCCCATAAATCCTCTTTGGCATAGTTTCACTTTTCTGGAGAAAGAGGCCCAGTCCATTTTGTCTCGTGTAGCAAACAGATTGCTAAGCCTTTTGGCATTCGGTCTGATTGTTCTCTTGTGACCCATGTACCTCCTTCAATAAGAAAATGAGATGAATGATTCATGTCAGTTGTGCATTACTGTAAGAGATTAGGCACACCTAAAAGACCAAAGAAAACAATGTGTTAACGCCTATGAGGCCGACTCTAGTGCTGCACCAAAACATCAATTTGGTGCCATTTTCACACCATTTCATATCAAGTGTAAACTCCACATCAAAATGATTTCATGCATTGGAGATGCTCTAAGAAATTTAACAAAGATTGTGGTACAACACAACCAGATATGATACTGATGAGTTTTTAGTACAAAGTATTGCTTATTCAATATCATCCGAAATGTCCCACTTTCCAATATGGGTTGTCCCATTACTTAACTATACCCAAAAGAAATGGGACGTTTCACCTTATGCCAATTTCAACCACCTTATGACACTTTTAACCTTCTCCTAAATAACCGTGCCTAAAAGAAATGGGACGTTTCAAGTAAGGAGGGAATATTATTTATAGAGTTAATAATATATATGCATATCTAGACATGGATACACAGGATCTAGTATAACACAGTGTATATACAGAGAGTAAATCAGACCAACATAATGGATATAAGGCTCTTTCTCTATACTTACCTTCGACCAGCTAGGATTTTTGCCATATTCCCATTGTTATTGGTGACAAAGACATCACTTTCATCACAGACTATGTAGTCAATGGCAGCCAATCGAGAAGAAAATGGAAGAAGTGTTTTCAACTCTTCACTGGCCAGCATCTCTTTTGTATAGAAATTTGGAAACAGCTCTTTAAGTGGCCTCAAAGTTTCCTCTCCACCATATATTTCTCCAGAGGCAATGTACAGATATGTGTTATTATCAAAGTCAAGGGCCCGCAGCAACAATCCCACCTCATGAGGGGTTAAAGGGCACTTCCCTCGTGTCCGTTCTTCATCTGGACTTAATTCCTGAAGAAACAAATCACAAATGATTGTTATAACTCATAAGATGTATAGGCATCAACCTAACAGATCATACTTCAAAGAAAGATGTGAATAATATTTTTCAAAGAATCAAACTCTTACAGGTAACGTCTCCCATCGCTTTCTTATCTCACTCAGTTCGTGTCTTTCTTTATCACCCCCACCATAGTAACACCCCGAAAATGCAAGCATATCAGGTTCAAACCTACAATTCATGTTTCAGAATATGAAGCTGTGATAAGATGTATATTCCAGATTATATACTTCAATACAACGATATCAATGATGCACAAGAAACAAAGTATTGGACAGTATTTAGGAACAAGGAATAAAAAGTGAAGACTTTTTCAGGATTTCTGTATTATGCAAGCCACACTGAAATGGTGATTTAAATGTTACTACAAAACCATCTCTGTGGTGAATAATCAATCATGAACACAGAAATTTATAATGGGAACAGTACCCGTTACTCATTTACCACACATCAAGAGATTAAAAGGATTTATTATTTCAATTTTCAACTGCATTCTATATGTCATGCAGATATTGTGGAATCACCATATTTTCTCCAGGAGCACAGATCAACCTGACCTAACTGTAAGATGGCAGCATAATAGGTGAATTATATGATATCTTTAAGTGGTAGCACAATGCAACTGACATATTTTTATCAACATATATGTTAATCTTACTAACACTTATGCAAGACATATTAGAAATAATAGTATATTTTTTCTAGCAAGAAAGTTGTATATCTTCTATAACTTAAGTTTCTCAATTTTACTTAGCAGATTCTTGGGCATAAGAAAACAAAGTTTGCTGCAAAATGGAAAAGGATTCTAAGCTGCTGTAATTACTAACTATTGATGCCACGAACATAGTAAAAGGTGTTCCTCTACCATGAATTCATAATTATTACCCTCGAAATGTTTTCTCTTTACATTTAATGGTAATTTAGATATATGCTGGTGAGCTCAATACATAGAGTGAAAAGATCAGATGCTCTCCTTGACACAAAGACATTAGATCCTCGTGTAATTCAGCTTTTCCTCCTAACTAACAAGTATATTTTCTTAACTTTTTTTCAGAAGGTCCCCAACAATTCCTTTCAATTGTTTCAATAAAGACATAAAATTTGTTGGTCTTGCCTTTTCTAGGACTGTTGTGGCCAAATTAAGTACATGAAAACATAAATTCCAATTGATCACAGAAAAAGAATCAATCGAGTACTACTCAAGCATTAGGTGACCCTCAAAATACTTGAATATCCACCACGACTGGCAGATTATGAGAAAGGAACTTACTTCAGTAATTTATCTGGAGGAACACTGAAACTTCTATCATAATCCAGTTCAAGAAACTTTACAATATTGATTGAATATCAGTGACATTTTAATCAGTACTGGGAAGTCAGCAATTTAAGTTTCACCTAACTCAACCTTATTTCAAGATCATCATTAAAAAGTAAAACATAGGGTATTTAAAAAACAAGGACATGACATAAGCTTCAGAAAAATGTCTGGAACTACAAAGACAACTAAAAGATGCCAGTAAGCATATTCTAAACTTAATCCTGATTAGATTCCTAAATTATAAACCAAGAGTGGAACAACTGATGGTCAAGCATGGAACATTTACATTCCATCTATGAATAAAAGCACAAGAACGAGAGAAGAACTTCTGACATTTTTTACTCCTTTTTAGTCACAAAAACCATATTTCAATTCTAAAAAAGATAAAAGCATATCAAAGTATCAAGCTCTGTCATTGAATCTGATTACTTTAGTTTAAATGCAGCACACTCCATGTAAACAAAAATCAATTCTGAAGCTGTCAAAGGATCACTTTCTGAAGTCCACAGAGGCAGGACTTGCATTAGTAACAATCTTGGAATCAAACTCAACAACTAATCAAGACAATAACATTGATTACAACTTTCACAGTTTGCTTCCAGTGCTTGCAGGTTAAAAGTTCATGAGAATTAATAATATTCATGGGTTAGCAAGGATCTCAAACCTCAAGTGAACAGCTATAAAACGTTTTGTCATCTTCCGCATGCGTGTGACGACCTTCTGACCTAGATTCCTTAAAGGTTTAGTAAATCTTAGTGCATGATAGTTAACCCGGCAACGCAATTTCTGTAGCTCTTCATCAAGGTCGTTAGAAAGCCTGTAATCGAACTTTGTCAACTGAAGAACCTGCAGAAAATTTTAATAGGTTAACCAAACCTGGCTCATGCTAGAAATTTTACAGAGATCATTTTAAAGAAAAAGGGATCACTTGGCCATATTGTTTGGAGGTTTGAAACTGTGTAAAGCATTAAAATAATAAGTTAGATAACATTTGCAAAGTCCAGTATCCCATCATAGATCATGTAGAATAAATAATATGATGATTCAAGTGAGATTACAAGGTTTCTATGTAATTTTAAAAATATGCTTAGTTTTAAATAAGAGGGGATTTTCAGGAAGAATATACTTTTCTAGGGTACAGGACCTCATTGTGAGACCTCTTCATATTATTTCATAAAAGTCCATGCCACAGAACCCAGACGGACTGATCTTTAATCTAATTGCAACAAATCTTTACACACCTAAGAAGCTGATAATCAAGATAATGCAATTACCAAACCCACAGAACCAACAAAGCATCTAGAATAAGATTTGTCCTAGTATTCTGCTGTCAAAATTACCTTCATTGTGTATCATATTAACACTAATGTCTAGTTAAAGACACAATCCATAAACTAAAGAAACAATAAGAAAGAAATAATTTCTAACAACCACATTATAACAGCTCTAAACTCCCAATTTATATATCAAGATCAGGAAAGCTAACCTATATGTGGCAAGTGTCTACAGACAAACTTAAGAGTGAAATGCAAAGGTAAGCAAACCAGTCTCAGTGTCAAGACACAACAGTGTGACAGACTTACAAACACTCGTACTTACATGCTAATTCACAAGATTCAGATGTTTGAAGTCATTATCATTATTTATCCGAGCAGGGGAGCACGATGCAATGTTTCCTAATTTCGTGGAAGTATATTCCAACAAATCAAGAAACATTGGTTGGATCATCATACTTTATATTATTCTATCCAGTATGTACACACGGTGCATGATTATGGGAGTGGTCTCATTGAATATATTTTGTATGATGGACCAATATTTACCAATCTAAGAGATATTCTTCATGTCAGGCACATGACATCAAAATATAAAAGGTTAGAATTTACTGTAAAGGCATCAGAAACAGCAACTATAACGTCTACATTAATCACTGATTATTGCATAAGTTTTTCCGCTTACACGTCTCCTCGATAGAATAGGCAATACTTGCTCCAGATAGTACTCAGGTTCTGATTTTCGAGGAACACGCATGGTATAAGGTGGTTTATCCATTGACCTCATCACCTTTTCTGGAACTCTTTTCACAATAGGTACATCCTTCGCAAGGAAAGAGATGAACCAATCAACATCAAAAATGTTGGCAAAATCACTGCATAACAAAGTAATATCTGGATGAGAAAGGGATTAGCTAAGTCAAGTCAAAAGAAAAGAAACAACTCTTGATATAGAGTTGACATCATGCTTCAGCTACCAGAAGTGAGGTTGCGGGTTCACATACGAATCTTCTTACCTTACCCTTGTAACAGGATTTGAATCTCTTAGAAAAGGGAGATTGTCGGAAAGAAACGAAATTTGATAATGTACATTATTTACACACTAATTCAGTACTTATAACATTATTGCAAACTGGCATTCCTATCCCGGGGTTTAGAATTACCATAACTAGATTACTGGAACAGTAAAATCCAATAGTAAAAGGAACTGTTCAGTGGCAGTACTTAAGCACCTAACATATTACAATGAATAGATAATTGAAGTTTCATTTCTCTACTTAAATAACTTAATTGCCATTTTCAACCAACCTTTCATCCTTCCAGAACGAATGGTGATCCAACTCTGGCACAACCAAAGTAGCATTTAAAATCTTTGCAACAACTACAGCATCAGTTATCTGAAGATAAAAATAAATAAATTAGGCATTTAATTGTACAAGTAAAGAAATGCAAAGAGGACAGGACAAACATAGGTAACCGAAAGACAAATGAAAAGGAAATAAGCACAAATAAATTCATGCTCGAAATCAGATACATACATAACAATCACAGAGATGAGGCAAGAAGCACTTACTCCTGTTCTTTGTTGGTTCAGCCCGCCACTAGTTGCAATAAGTAAGTAGCCATTTGAAAACCGTTCGCGTACAGGAGCTATGATCATTAAATAAACGGTAAACCATTATAATAATATAAAAATAAAACAGATGGAAAATAAAAGGCTGAAGCAGATGAAGGAAAATAAAATTAATTTTTTATGCACACACTTAATGTGATCATATCTTAAGATCTTAAACAAGCTTAAAGTTATCTTTTCCAAGTAAATATCCTTGATCTTCTTGCTTCGTGAAATTAGTTGAAATATTAAAAATCACCGTAACATGGCACCAAATTCTTTTAAGGCCGTAAAAAAATTATACATATGATACCAGGTGTAACTATATCCCGAAGAAATTTATAACCGTCTTCAGTGTCTAAACTCTGATTGTTTATTATTAACACAATTCAACTGAACAACTTCTAATCAAATGTCAACATCAGCACTTCATATCAAAAGGAACTACAACAGCATTTGGACAAAAATGTAAATTTTAGCTTTAACACACCAGTAGCAATTGTGTCCAAACAAGAAACCAACTTGATACTAATGGGAAAGATAACTCATCTTGCAAGATGTAGAGAAGTCTGAAAAACTTACGTGCAAAGTGAGGGCCTCTTTCACTGCAACCATAATAAAAGTTTGAATACTTGGATTTCCATATGTCGACTGGAACCTGATAACCTCTATCCTACATTGCATTAACAAAAAAACAATCTAAGAGTTTCGTCACAATTATTATACTCCCTCCGTCCCAAGAAGCGTGAGGCGTTTCTTTTGGCACAAGATTTAAGGGGAGTTAAAAAAAAGTAGTATAAAGTGATGATAGAAATATATAATATTTAAAGGTGCGTGAGTGATAAAGGTTCCCATAAAAGGAAATGCCTCACGCTTCGTGGGACAGCCCAATGCAGCAATGACAAACTATAAATCACACTTATGGTTATCACAGTCTCTTGAATAATTTGTTGAATGCAAGTACGATTAAACCAGGATGTGGAAACTGAGATATGATTGGGTTGCTCTTCTCCATTGTCCAATCTCATGAATTAAGGTACTTATATATCAGTAAAATAACATGGAAATACATCTAAAAAGGAGATTAGCATAGTTAACAAAACTTACTAAGGGTATAATGATTTTGTTTCATGAATCAGGATCATATATACAGCAATCAACGAGACACAGAAAGCTTCAGTTATCTTCCAAACAAACATAGTGTGCTTCTAACCTGTGTTGCTTTGCAAACTACAATATAAACTGGCATTACATATACAATTCTCTACTTTGTGAAAGTGATGCAAAGACGAGCACAACTGGAAAAATGAAAGGCAGTATAAGCAATGAATGATGTATCAGGAAAGACATAATTAGTTTACTGCAAGACCGTAGTTCCTCAATTTAAAAGATCTTGCTTTTAATGCATTTTATATCACTCTTTTTAGAAAGCCAAAGGTGTGTTGCCATATCAGTAAACCCTAACCTCTCATATCCACAAACAAAAGAAAAGGCATGGCAATTCTTACAAAACTAGAAACGCATCTACACTTGTTGTATCTAATTCCACGTCTAAGAACAAAGAAACTAAATCACACAAAGATCCGCGCTTGACATGAAACTTAACTAAATAACAACCATTTCCCCCAAAGCAAAGTCAGCCAGTAAAAGTAAAGAAATCAAAACAAGGAAAACAAAATTGATCAAAGATGCTATAACTTCGAGAGAAGAGAGAATCAAAATTAGAAACACCATAAATCAGAAATTAAAGTGTTGAAGCCCACATTTTCCAAATCTCAGCAAAACAACAGCTGCGTTGCATAAATGCATCAACATTGCAATCAAAACACGAAAATTCAATTCAATTCAATCCAATTCCGCACACATGAACACACAGTGAGGGTGAGGGAAAAAAAAACAAAAAAAAAAAACTCAATTTCCCTTACCCTCTTGTAGTACCAAGTGCGCTTGACGAAGCGATTGGAGTACCACTCCAGATCAGAGGCGACGTGGCCGGTGAAGAGAGAGATTAGTCCGACGGCGAAGAGCAATAGGCCACACACGACCGTCCACGGCACCGCCTGGCGCCGCCTGAGGGGCAAATAGGTCCAATAATGGTGGTGGTGGTGGTGATTGTTAATCCGCGGCGACTGCTTCAGCTTCTGCTGCTGCTGCTGCTGCTGCAGAATCTCCGCCGCCAGATTATTCACGAGGACGCCGCCGCCGCACCGCCACGCCTTGTTGGCAACGCCCATTTCATCTTGCTCCGAGCTCTCTCATGGTGTTGTGGAGGTGGAATTGCTGAGAAACCCTACTCGAATTGGTTGCAGTGTGAAAATTGAGTGATTGGAAGAGCTGTGTGTGTGTGTGTGTGAGAGAGAGAGAGAGAGAGAGAGAGTGAAGAATGGGGATTTCAATAAATGAGAAAGTTTTGATTAATCAATTATTAATTCTCATTTAATGACGATAGTTTTCTTTTTTAGGGAACATTTAATTTCCGGAATTAATATGTTAAATCTAACATGAGATCTTTTGGAGTGTTAGATTTAGTGAAGTAAGCTCTTCAACTAATCCTAATTATGTAAATTAATCGAATCTCTATCAGAATTCTAAAAAAAAAAAAAAATGAAAACTCTCAAACAAATCACGAATTATACCTCAAAATATAATTATGACATGACTTTGGGTTTTGGATCCTGACAATTAAATACATGAACTTTCAATTATTTCTTTTTCAATTGGGGCTGAAGTCATTTTTTTTTTCCGGAGGACGGAAACCTGATTCAATACGAATTTTTCTTACGTTAATTTAAAGAATTCAATGTCAAACCGTGCTGTTTCTCATAAAGTATTCGCGATGAGTCGGATTTCTCATAAAAGTTGAAAGTTCGAGTATTTAATTGCCAAAAAATTTAAGTCGTACTGTAATTGTATTTTAAGATATAGTTCGTGATTTAATTTGCAGTTTTTTCTTATAAAGTAATACGAGTAGGTAATGTGTCTATATTTGTTCTTTTAACTTTGGTTAATGCTAACATTAATCAAATAATTAGTTGAGAGGTATATTAATAAAAAATAATTAGTTGAGAGGTATATTAATAAATGAACTAAAAAAATATTACGTATTACAAGTTTACAACATCCAATTCATATATTTGTGACTTTTCAAACAATGAGCTTATATAATTAGAATATAACAAGCATTTTTATTTTTAACTTCCTGAGTTTCAATTATTTAGGTCCATTTTTCTTTTCCATTTCCCGGATTTGTGGGATGTTATTTCCCACCTTGAATAACAAATTAAAAATCATATTCATAAATTTGCATAGATAAATGGAAGCTAGCACGTTAGTTATATCAAAATCATATTTTTAAATTTACAAAGTTAAATAAAAACTAAAACTATTAGTTATTATTAATAATTAATCTATATTTATGATAAAACAACCAATCTATTTTTATTTCAATTCAAAAAGGTTTCAATAAATCATTTTTTCCTCTATTGAACTATTTTATGGCCACCCACATTATGGCTACATAGATTTATCAAATTTTAAGGGCATATTTGGTATAGAATATGAGAATAGACGAGATAAATAATGTGGAGCTAAAAAATGAAGATAAGATAAAAATTTATCATATCTTGTTGTTTGGTACATAAAATATAAAACCTTGTAAAACCTAG
>JAYJMF010000044.1:4472570-4494803 GCA_036873715.1 Salvia sclarea | reverse complement strand
TTATTGTCCAAAATCACCAAGAAGCTTTGACGAGAAGTGGTGATATCAGTGAAGTACACCATGGCTCAACTGCAAGAAGCAAAACAAGGAGTAAGTCACAATATTACTTCAAGCCAAAAGATGTATAGTTGATGAAAGATGTAGGAGTATCCACCTCTTAGTTGCAGGATTTGAGTTAACAGTTGAGAAGAATCCTCGACGGGATGAAGTATTTGAACCAAATCCTTGACGAAAGTAATGAGGAAAACCCTCAAAGTAATGAGGAAGACCCTCGAAGTAAGTGAAGAGGAAGACCCTCGAAGTAAGTGAAGAGGACGACCCTCAAAGTAATGGTGAAGACATCCACGGATACTCAAATGAAGCTTTTCGATTGAACGTGCCAAATCAAAGCTTGAATTTTGAATGCAAATGACCCAAGCTCCTACAATGATAACAATATAAAAAGTGCATCATAAGAATGGGTTTGGTTAAGAATGAAGAAAATTATGGTTGGAACTTCATAGAATATGAGAGAATAAAAATAAAAGAGAAAATTTCTCACAATCAATCTATCAAACATGTGATGTGCATAAATAGCATAATACAAAGTTTGATCTTTTCCAACTAAAAAGAGAGTAAAACTGACAGAAATCGCCAAGTTTCTTGATTGAATTCTATGAAACAAAGCAAAGAAACTCATATTATGGCAAAATGTGAAAGAGGAAAATCGAAAATAAAGAAGATTTTCGTTCAGGCAAATTGTCAAACATATGGCGTGCAGAGTTCATAAATTCGAATTTTTGAAGTAATGGACTATGGAGCTCACCAAGATTTCGATCAAACATCAAGGGGATGGAAAATGATTAAAGACAGAGAGCTAAATACGTGTAGTTCTTGATTCCATTTGGGTGGTGAGAATTGTACAATATAGCATCCTTTATATAGTTTTATTCTTTGCCTCATATATGGAAAATTTACGTTAACTTGCTGTTTAGTACAAAAGGAAAAGATCATTTGAGTCCATTGAAGGCTGCAATTAACATTGAAAATGGCAAAAAATCGATTGCCATATATAACAATAATGAAAATCCGCGTGATTGATGTAGAGTGTCTTGGGGCAGAATAAGCAAATTCAATACAAGATGGAATCTACATATGATTCAATGTTGTTATACACGATATAATATAGAAGAGAAATCCACAGTGTGAAAGGAAATTCCAGATTTTTTGTTTCTCAAATAAATCTCCCCAAAGTCGTCGCACAAGGAAATGGAGGAGATCAGTGGATTACATAATATGTCCATATATAGAATTGCCTTTTTTTTTTAAAAAAAAGGTCACAGTAATGTCACGATTCCTTACCCAGTTAAATAGATATATGGGTTTAAAATATGCATAGATATGTGAAGTTAATTAAGTCCATATTGTCGTGGGGAATCTGTAATTCTTCTAGCAGGAGCATGGCTGCGCCTTTTGATTTCATGGATGGTGTACAAAAAAAAAAGAAAAAAAAAGAGAGAGAGAGAAGGAAATTGAACAAAGGAATTCCTTATTTTCGTATTTCCTTTTTGAACTCTCAAAGGCGTGTCATGCATCGAAGAAAAAGAAGAGTATCAGTGGCAAGTTACTTTATTAATCTTGTTCTTAATGCAAATATCACTGCCTTTTGCAAAGGAGTCGTGTAACTGTACAACAAAATCATGTGGCCTAAATCAATAATACTACTTTTTGTCCAAATTAAATTAATGGGCTAAGAGTGGTATTAAAAGGAAAGTGGCCGTGAGAGTTGTTTTTGGGAATTACGTAATAAGACGTGACTCAAGCCCAAGTTACATATAATTTCATTCTTGGATTAAAGTTATGAAATTCAATTTTGCAAATTCAAAATTCAAGAACTCCTAAATACGAGTCTAAACTATTTACAAATTCAAATTCAAGAACTCCTAAATACGAGTCTAAACTATTTACAAATTCAAATTCAAAAGCTCATGAGATATGAGTTTAAATTATTTGATGAAGTTCGAGACTCGTCTATTTCCAACGACGAATTGTTCATAAACAAGTCTCGATGGGGCAATTTGTAGGCAATTAAAAATTATAGCCTATTAAATCATGCCACGTGGAAATTGAGAATTAAATATTAAATTATATATATTTTATTTTATATTTTGGAATTTAATTAAATATAATTCCAAGATTAAATAAATATATTTGATATTTAATTACGTGGCTTTATTGGCTAATCAGAAGTTGCCATGTGTCAAAATCTACATAAAGCCCTAAGCCCAAACTTTACAGGCCAAGCCCAAAAGCCCACAAGCCCATTCTTAAAATCTACCTAATATAGTTTTCCTACAACTATAAATAAGTGGTTTAGGATGCTCATAAGACAACAACAAGTCATCTTTGAAGAGCTCAAGAATTGAAAGAATTCTCTCTACGAGATTCTCTACAATAATCAAGGCGTTCTTCAAGGAAGTCAAAGAGTTCTTCGACAAATTACAAATATGTGTTCAAGGAGATCAAGAAGATATACTACCCTCCAAGAATTCAAGTAATACTCAAGAAATATTTTGAAGAGGAGAATCAGAGGATAAGATAGAGAGTCGCAACTTACGCAAAAATAATTTTAATCCATAAATTTTGGATTTGTATTCACTTTTGTGTATTTACTAAATACATAAATTTGTGTTTACAAATTTTGGCACGCTGATCACACTATTTCCTAACACAAATAGTGGTAGTAATAGGGTAAATCGAGTATCGTATCCACAGGGATTGATATGGCGAAACTATGGCAATTTTCCTAGTCAAAGTCTCACAATTATCTAGACGGGTTTTTATTTAGGTTTGGAGAAAAGAACTACAAAATAAATAAACACAATTAGAAGATGAATTAATCAAATAAAGGAAAACGACCCTAGGATGGCAATCCCTAATCAATATTATAATTGTTATTCTTATTAATCTATTTACCAATTTAATCCAACTATCATGTGATATTCTAATGCAATCTAAAGACCTTGGTTAGACAACCCTAGATAGTGGGTTAGTCTATACTCTATCTCCGGGTAGGACTCTAGATAATTAAACTAACTACCAAAAGCTCCTAAGTATATTATTCCCCTATAATCTCAATTTCTGGGTAAGGTAATCGAAGATTATATCAAACTCCCTTAAATCTATTATGAGATCAAACTGGTTAGTCTAAATCCCACAACTAGACACGCAAGATCAGTGATCAATTAACCTAGCATGAGTTAAGCACAAAGGGGTTGAATCATAGGTTTGGAAGACAAAAGATTTAATAAAACAACTTATATAGGATTAACTAGTTCATGCACACCCTAGGATCATGAGTAGTTTAGCTACTCATGATACTAGGAACAAACGCAATTAAATAAATAAAAGACATAATTAAAAGATAAGGAAAAGAATGAACTCTTTTGAAGAATAAACATAGAAACTTGAATAAACTTGAAGATCCAATCCTTGACAATGCTCCAACGCTAAAGAACTAAATTATGAAAGCAATAAACTAAAGTTAGAAAGAAAATATGAAAACTAGATGAAAAGGGATGTGGGAGATGATTACAATGGAGGTTTTGAGGCCTATTTATAGTGTAAAAATCGTGCAAGGTATCCTAGACCAAGTAGGAAACATAGTTCGACTCAAATAAGGAAAAGAGGCAGAAATCGGGCCAAACCGCCCCAGGTCATCTCGGCCTGGGTCTCGACCGACATGTGGCCCGACAGGCTTCTCGGGGTTCTGCGCGACGTTTTTGTTTTGGCTCGTTCTCCCTCGTCCGGACTCCAAATTACGCACGGTTTTCGCCTATGGAATCCTATCGCGATGTACTTTAAGAATATGCATTCAAAATACCTCAAGGGATTCATTCTATTTCTGCCATTTCTCAACTTCGGTCTTTGGTTCTTCACTCTCGTCTTCGGGTGCTCGTTTTCATACCAATGAACCTACAAAACACCAAAAACAACCCAAGGCGTAGCATAGCTCGACTAAAACATAAAACGTACTAAAATGAGCTAAAAACCACAAAACTAAGGATTAATCATATCAAACTAGGTGTACAAAATATACCTAAATAGGCACTTATCATAAACCTGTTAAGGTAATTAATGCCTCACGTGTGTGCTCGCTGTAAGGAAAAACATAAAAATGTATGAGCTGCAAATGTTTAAGACCTAAGATTACAAAAGTCAAAGCAAACTACACAATTACGTAAATAAAAGCAAAAAAATAGGCGACGCATATATATACCTTAGAAAGTATGGAAAATTTTTAAATGACACATCGAAAGATTTCAACAGGACTTGTTGAGATTATTCATGTGAAAGGCGCCCACGAAAGGTGCTTATGGATAGTGACTAGGACATCGTTCCTCTATAAAAGGGAATGTGTTATAGTGGGATCCAGAAAAAATTAGAAACTAGTTTTATTATTGGAGGAGATGAGAGGAAAAAAAGGTGAATTTCAAAAGCTGATGTGAGTCATGTGACATGCTAGATTTGGGTCTCACCTTTGGAAGCACCGTAAGATATAGTTCTTCAATAGCTTATAAGTTGTCAAAGTGTTTGGATAATGAATTTATAAGATCAAAAGATAATTGTGAATTTAAAGAGAAAAAATGATAGTGGAGAAAAATTGAAAAAAATATATTAAAATGCTATATTATAAAAATATTAAACCAATTATTTTAGTTAATTAATTGTTGTTTGTAAATTTATAATTGTTGAAAAATTTATTTTGCAAAACACTTACCAATAATTTATAAAGGCCCAATTTTAAAACACCCTCTTTAGTGTATTAAAAAGAAGCCCACAAATAAGGCCCAATTCCAAAGTTCCTTCTCCTCCCAAAGATTTCGTCTTCAACAAGGCAGCAACTGTGAAAAAGTACCAAAACGAATTCGAATTGGGGGAAAAACCATAACCCTAATCGGAAAGCAGAAGCAAGATCCAAGCTAAGCGCAACAATGGCAGCGTCGGCAATGGTGCTCGATCCTAAACCCGCTGCTATCTCCGAGCTGCCGCCGTCTCATCCGGCTCTCAAATCCGACGCTCCCGCCGTCGAGGAGGAGGATTTGTACGGGCGGCTCAAATCCCTGCAGCGGCAGATCGAATTCATCGATATTCAAGAGGAGTACGTCAAGGACGAATTGAAGAACCTCAAGAGGGAGCTTCTCAGGGCCCAGGAGGAGGTGAAGCGGATTCAATCCGTGCCGTTGGTTATCGGTCAATTCATGGAAATGGTGGACCAGAACAACGGCATCGTCGGGTCGACAACCGGGTCGAATTACTACGTTCGGATCCTGAGCACCATCAACCGCGAGCTCCTCAAGCCCTCCGCCTCCGTCGCGCTGCACCGCCACTCAAACGCCTTGGTCGATGTGTTGCCGCCGGAAGCTGACTCCAGCATCTCCCTGCTCAGCCAATCCGAGAAGCCTGATGTCACCTACACTGTCAGTCTCTCTTCTATTGTTATGTTTAGGCTCTCGTTGAGTTTGAATTAAGGGTTTAATTGGGTTATGTTGTGAATTGAGCTGATTAATTGTAGATTGCTCGTTCTACTTGATGAATTAGGGCTCTCCTGCTTGATTAGTCTCTTCTATTGTTATGTTTTGGTTCTCATTGAGCTTGAATTTTAAGGGTTTAATTGGGTTATGCTGTAAATTGAGCTGATTAATTGTGAGATTGCTCGTTCTTTTTGATGAATTAGAGCTCTCCTGTTTGATTAATTTTTCTAAATTGGTAGAATTGGTATTGTTTTGAGTGTTGCACAATTGGGCCTCTCACATAGTAGATAAATAGCTTATCAGACTTGAGAAAGACATTCAGCTACAATTTAGACTTAATGAGATTCTTAGGGGGAGTTATACTTTGAGATTTGCTGGATAGATAAAAATATTGTAGGCTAATTCATTGTGTACTTAGATGGACTGGAACTTTGGGATATCCCAAGGCCCTTATAGTTTCTATCATTTGAGCTAATTTTGTTTGATTCATATCCCATTGGGAAGGGTGCACTATAGTTTGACATTAACAGTTGCTAGAAGTTATTCATGCTGGCTAATAGTAATGTATTGGTTGCAGCACTTTTTTTTAACAATTACACACCTTATAATTATTATTTGCCTTTTCTATTCTAGCTTGGACAATGTTCTCAGCTGTTTCTTTTGTTATATTATGTAATCAGGATATTGGTGGATGTGATATTCAAAAGCAAGAGATTCGTGAAGCTGTGGAGTTACCTCTCACTCACCATGAACTGTACAAGCAGATTGGTATTGATCCACCTCGTGGTGTGTTACTTTATGGCCCTCCTGGTACAGGAAAGACCATGCTTGCAAAGGCTGTAGCGAACCACACAACTGCAGCATTCATTAGAGTGGTGGGTTCGGAGTTTGTTCAAAAATATCTTGGAGAGGTACTTTGAAGAATTATTGCGCTTGCTTACAGCTTGGGTTCAGTGTGATAATGAAATCTTTGTCTATCACTTTCCATATAAAAAATTAATATTCTAAATACTGACCAATATCATAATGTTGCTGCTGGAAATTTAGGGTCCTAGAATGGTCCGCGATGTATTTCGTCTGGCCAAGGAGAATGCACCTGCAATTATCTTTATAGATGAGGTAGATGCCATTGCAACAGCACGTTTTGATGCCCAAACTGGAGCTGATAGAGAAGTTCAGAGGATTCTTATGGAACTTCTAAATCAGGTATCTAATTTTTTGAGCAAGTCTTTCATGAATTATGGTTAGTGACAAAAAGAAGCAGTTATAATTCAAAGTTGGGTACGAGTGATGAAGTTAGTTGGTCTTTCCCTCTTGACTCTCTAATCAAATGGATAGGTTGCAAAATTATTCTTGGAGTTTAGGCGTCAACAAAGTGCCAAGTTCCCTATTTACGACATATTAATGATGTCTTCTACAGTGAACTTGAGATATTATCCATTGTTGTTAAATGCCCGCCTGGGCCTTTGCTTTGGTCTATGGTTCCAGGGGGTGTTGCTCCTTTAATTATTGTCATCATTATTAGTTGTCTTAGTGGTCGTAGTAATTTAATTTCCTCAGTTTTCCTAATCTATATGCGTTGATCTATGCTCTTGTAGATGGATGGTTTTGATCAAACTGTGAACGTAAAGGTCATCATGGCCACTAATCGTGCGGATACTTTGGACCCCGCACTTCTCCGTCCTGGTAGACTTGATCGTAAAATTGAGTTTCCTTTGCCTGATAGGCGCCAGAAGAGACTTGTTTTTCAGGTTAGTTCTTGAGAAAATTATATCAGCAACACTTCATTTTTCAACTGAGTTAGTTTAATCTTGTCTAATTAATGAACTCTTCTCTTCCTGAATGTTGTGTAACGATTTTGCTAAGATGTATATTTTTTCTGCTCATTAATTTTGGGTTTTATCCGAGCAGGTGTGTACAGCCAAGATGAACTTAAGTGATGAAGTTGACTTGGAAGACTACGTCTCTCGACCTGATAAAATAAGTGCTGCTGAGGTTTGTTTATTGGATTCCATAAATTTCTCTTCCATACATAGTAAAATCCTCCCTCAGTTTCTATGATTCCCGGAATACGTTTTCTGGTTCTAAAAGATTTTTGGGCAATTTTGGCGGTTGTTTTGCAGATCACGGCTATATGTCAGGAGGCAGGTCTGCATGCCGTGAGGAAAAACCGGTACGTCATACTCCCCAAGGATTTCGAGAAGGGATACCGAAGCAACGTGAAGAAACCCGACACTGACTTTGAATTTTACAAGTAATTGCACCTTCATTCTTCTTCCTCTTCTGGATTTGTATCTATGGGTTTAGCACTTATTGTATTACTATGGATACTGTAACATCTATCTATCTATCCATCCAGAATACATCCAGAAATACTCGTGTTACTTTATTTAATTTCTTAGTAGAACACTTGGTTGTGTTAATTGAATACTGGAGCAAATTGCTTGGTTTTATGTGAATTTTCATATGCATGCACTGCAAATAATGAGTGGGGTTGGAGTTATCTTTACTTGAAAGGGAGAATTGGATTGGAGGCTCAGTTTGCTTTGCAGATTCTCTGCGTGGGCCCCTTTCCCATGTGAAAGAAAGAAAAAGACTTCTTTTATCAAGCTTGTGTTTGTGTTTGAGATTGTTGTACAGTTTTGAATTGAATGCATACATATATTGTTATTGCAGCTAAACTTTCACGTGCATTTTGGTTTAATGTTACGGTGATACATCAATTTTAATGGTGTCGTGTTCCACCTTGAATGTTTTATTTTGCTTTTTCCATAATAATTAAATGTAGATGGGCTGGTTGAGCTGAGAGCCTCATGCATCTCTTTCAATTTCAATCATAGCAAAACATTGAAAATAGTTGAATGATAGAGGAATTGGTGTGGCCCAATTCATGATATTCTCATTTTCTTATTTTGCTTTGTTTTGGGGAACATGGTTGGTATTCCTTGTCTTTTTAATCCTTTTAATCCAACTTTACCTTATAATTATATTATTATTATTATTATTATAATTATAATCCATTCAATTCCAACCCCTTCTAATTACTGCATCTACTAATCTAATCACTAATCTTATATTCTTACCCGCCAAAACCAGCATTTATGAAACGCGGGCCCCACCCCACGCAGTGGAATGGAATCTCATTAAACACACATTTTCCGACGTTTGCCCACCACTTATTTTGACTTATAATAAATTTAACTAAATAAAAATGCATGAGTCGTCGGAGTCTCGTATTGAATTGGGAGTTGCATAAATTATTTACATAGGTCACTATCTAATTTCAAATTTTCAATATAGGCGTTTCTACATATAAATAAATAAAATTCATGATTAATTGCACAGTCAACAATCTAAAATTTGTCCAATTGCGGTGGTGTGGGATAATAAGAGTGATAATGATTATTAAGCAACCCACGTAGTAGCTTCTTAGCTTATGATGAGAGATGAATTTGGTAAAATAATTGTGAGATCCAATGCAGTGAAATTAATGCATGATAATGGGCCACGCTTTGGTAGAGTTTCCCCATCAAACCACTCCATCCACTTCCCCCTTTTCTATAAATCTCACTACATCTCATTTATGCAATTTCACCTCAGAATTTCATGTTTCATCATTAATCTAGATTCCAAATCTTACACCATCAAGAATGAATCACGAGCAAGATTTTACTAAATTTAAATGGGGAGAAGCAAAATTATGTATACAACGAACAACAACATGGATATAAAGATGAGATTCACTCTTTTTTTAATTTTATTTTTTTGAGAATTTCAATGTATATAAGTTAATTAAAGAGCAAGAAGATCTCACGAGAGAGTAGCTGGCCAATATAAATACTACTCCCTCCGTCCCGGTCTAGTTGTTACGTTTCTTTTCGGCGCGGAGTTTTAGGAGTGCTGAAAAGTAATGTAAAGTGATGATAGGAATATATATTATTTAAAGTTGTGTGTGTAATAAAGGTATCTTAAAAAGGAAACGTAACAACTTCGTTGGAACAACCCGAAAAAGAAAACGTAACAACTAGACTGGGACGGAGGGAGTGCTTCTCCTACTACTACTAATATTGATAGTCACACAATTATTAATAAATAAAAATTAGAGGAGAGAGAGAGAGAGGAGTAATGGAAAGGCACAGCTGGTGGGTGTGTAGTGTAAAATTTGACTGTCGCGAACATGCGCTTGCCTCCTCTCGAGTCTACTCTTCAACTCAACTCTGACTCACCACCACCTTCCTCTATCATTCCTCCCCTCCCGCAACGACGTCGTCTTTTCTCATCAAATCCACAAAAGTCTTCCTTCTCTTCTCTTCCGTGACTCTCTCTCTCTCTCTCACGCATTGCGTGCTTTGCATATGCTTCAATGAATCGGGCGCTGAGAGAATCCGTCATCGGCGCCGGCCGCAACCACAACCACAGCCACCGCCGCGGCCACAGCATCAATGGAGTCCCCAATTCCAAGGATTCCGCCGACGATAATCTAGATCTCTTCTCCAAGAGCCGCCGCAGCCTCTCCGTCGCCCCCTCCGACGACTCCGAAGGTATTTATCAATTATCATCTCCTCTGTTTGATAGGCTCTGCGATTGGAACTGATACCGCGCGGAAACGTGTTGCTGTTTTGTTTCTGGCGATTCGTAGTAATAATTATGATAAGTAGGAGGTGGTTTTTAGTAGGTAATTAGTGGAAACGGCGTCGTGCGCTGCGTGCGGTTTGGTGTTGGTTTCCTTTTTCTGTTGTGCAGTTTTCTGAGCTGAGTGCTGTTACGGCTCCATTGTTTATCTTTATTTTCAGTTTTCTGTTATGCTTCTTCCTGTTTTTTGTCTCTGTTTTTGGTTTTTTTTTGAGCTGCTGTTTCTATCCTTTGGTGTTGATCTGAGCTCGTTTTCGTGTTTAGTGTCGGTGAAATTGGGGAGGCTATCGCTTGGATCCGCGAAACCGGGGAGGAGTGGATTGGATGATCTATTGTCAGCGGCTGATGGAGGGAAGCACGACTATGATTGGTAATTCTATCAATTCTTTTTCATTTTTATTGTTTTCGTATTCATGATCAGATCTAGCTCTTTCTTCTATGATTTATTCCTTTCTTCAATTTGTTGCTAATGTTTTACTCGTAGCTACCGTATGATCGACCTATCGCTCTTTTTTGTTTATTTATTAATTTTAGGGATGAATATTTGAACAGATGCAATGAGATAGGTAGATAATAAGGTAAACAGCTTCATAAACCTTGTTCAAGAGTAATTGCAAATTTGGTGATATGACCATTTTTTGACGAGAATTAGATCCCAAAACATACCATTATTAGACATTTGGTTGAATCAAGACTAAGCTCCCTTCCTGCATTTCTACCAACTTGCTTAAAAGAGGAAATCATCTCGGTGATGAACCTTATACATGAAAGTCCGAAAGATTATCTTTTGAGAAACCTCAGAATTTTTCCTTACTCATCATAGTCATAGTCCACTACCAATAGAAGTCTGAATCTGAAGATAATCTGATTAATTTAGATGAAAATTTTGTTTGTTGAAGAATATGTTTATAGATATAGGAGGGCAACTTGTTGATCACTTCTATCAGTTAATCCTCACTTCCTTTTCTAATAGGCTTCTTACTCCTCCCGGAACTCCGTTGGTTCCTACTTTTGACGGAAATGAATCACAGGCCGGTCTTATGGCTCCAAGGAGCGGTCCATTGGTCCGATCAATCTCAACAGCCAAAACTTCACGGGTACGCCAATCTGCCTTGCTATGTCACACAAGCTTCCGGCACGTTTTTGCTCTTTCGTTCTTGCTGCTTTGTGTTGATTATAACATTGTTCCTTTTGCTAAAACAAGTCTTTTTGTGTTCCCAGTTATCAGTTTCTCATTCAGAGAACAACCATGTGGCAAAACCGACTCGAAGCAGCTCGGTGACGAGACCTTCCGTTTCCAGTTCCCAGTACAGCACCTATTCGAATAAATCGACAAACATTCTCAACACTAGTTCTGCTTCTGTTTCGTCTTACATTAGACCGTCTACTCCTACCAACCGCTCCTCGTCAATTTCAAGGCCTTCGACCCCTTCTTCGCGTCCGTCAGTGTCAAGATCTTCAACTCCTTCTAAACCCCGTCCTACGCACAGTGCCCCTTCGATAGATAAACCGAGAGCAACCCAAAATTCAAGACCATCTACTCCTACTAGGCCTCAAATTTCTGCAAGCTTTAACACTCCTGCTCCTCGAACTACATCAAGGCCATCAACGCCTACCCGTCGAAATTCTGCACCATCATATTCCCCTGTATCTGGACCATCAACCCCTGGCGGGCGTAGTCTCACAAACGGGAAACCCGCTACTTCAGTTTCACGTCCGAGCTCCCCTGGACCACGTGTTCGTGCTCCGCCACAGCCAATCGTACTCCATGATTTTCCACATGATATACCACCGAACCTCAGAACTAGTGTGCCCGATAGACCACTATCTGCTGGGAGGTCCAGACCTGGCGTGGCTCTCACTGCGAAAGGGAATGCCGAGCCTACCACAAACAGTGCTAGCGTTGGTAGGCGACAGTCGTCTCCAGTGGTAAGCAGGGGAAGACTTCAAGAACCCACCACCGGAAGGAGCCGGGCACATTCCAACGGACCACCATCGCGTGATGTTGTTGACTCAAGGAGAGAGTTGTCGTCACGGAAACCTGCCAAGACGTCATCCACGGATAGCACAGGATTCGGCCGTACAATCTCGAAGAAATCGCTCGACATGGCCATACGGCATATGGTACGATACTCATCTCTTACATAGTTACACCCCTTGATCTTATAACTCTTCCTCGACATTATCTGATCTCCCGAGTTCCGATTCCATTGCAGGACATACGAAACGGCGGCAACGGGTTTCGAGGGTCGAATCTCTTCCCTCAAAGCATTAGGTCCAGCAGCCAGAAAGTGCACCCCGGCACACCATCCGGCAACGGGAGCCTGTCCGTGACAGAAAATGGGAGCCGATTTTCCGAGAGTGGCAGCGAGGAAGACAGGTCTCAGTCTTGTGCGAAACTGAGCAACGTCGACATCTACGAGAGTTCGAGGTACGACATGATTCTTCTGAAGGAGGATCTGAAGAACACGAATTGGCTACATAGTATCGATGATAAGTCGGACCAGGGATCGATCTTCGATAATGGGTTCGAGCTTCTGCCCGAGCCATTCGATCCTTTATAGCCTTGCGAATCGCAGATTTTCTTATTCTTATTTTTGTTCTTTTTATTTTCTTCTTCATTGGAATGTTGGGATACAAAAGAATGTGATGTATCTATCATACATATCATATACCCCTATGGCTATAGCTGTGAGAGATGGCTGTTAAGTGCTAAGGCATTATTGTAAAATTGGCTATATTATTTGTGATCATCTCCCCATTCATTTCAAGGGAGACACAAGTTTTATATTCTTATCCATTTTCATTTGGATATTTCTCAATTTTTGGCTTGGCTTAATGGTGGTTGGTGGTTAAAAATTAGAAATTAAACACGAAAAATAGGAGTGGAGTTGGTAAAACGCATTCATTCATAAAATTAGAGGTGTGAATTGCATAATTATTGTTATTAATGGTTTTTGAGTGCCAATTGATCATATTCTCAATAAGCATATGCATATGCATGTGCACACCCACATTATTGCACTATATTAATATAATATTCATGGAGGTAAACCGTAATACTCCCTTCGTCCCATTAATAACGTTCCAAAAAAATGGGGGACGGAGATTAAGGAGGAATTGTTAAAGCAGTAAAGCGGCGGTAAGCCACTTCTTAAATAAGAATTAAATAAAGGTAACTTATGAGAGATAATGGATAGAATTGGATAAAGACATACAATTAACGTCTTAATTTATTTCCTTATCTGGTCCAAAACATTATAAATAAGACAACCCAAAAAAGAAATCGCAACGTTATTAATGAGGACGGAGTAATAGATGCTATTTGACCCACCAATCCAATATACCCAACTGTTGTACAACTAATATTAGAACTATTAATAGCTGAAAATAGTCTTGTTGAAACTTTGTAAGGTTTATCTATAGCAACACTATGAATGTGACTTTCTATTAATTTATACATAATGTAGTAAGTTGAATCTTATTATTTGCATGTTCACTTCAATAGTAGAAATTAAAATCTCAATTTTGAAGAGCACATTTATTTGGGCCTGGGCTCCACCAAACCCAATACAGTTTGCAGTTGGGCCCAGAAGCAGTTTTTGTGGGCCCAAACATTCTTCTAGGTTAGGTGCACGTGCACCCACAATTATATTTTGAATCTAAAGGAAACATCCAAATACACCATCAATTGACATTTGATTTGAATGCAACTTGTAAAAAGTGAAGTAAAATTTCTTTTATAGAAGAAAAATTAAATATGATGTTCTTAACTAAATTTATCTAATATTATTTCCTATCTAAAAATCCAATTTGTCGCGGATACGCTTCTATTTCCTTCTAAAACTTCTTGTCTTCTATTTCAACACTATTTTGAATTGACTTGCAATTTATATTACTACAAATTACTAAATCTACTTTTTTATGCGGAGAATCTTACTTAAGCGAGCAGATTAAACCAACCCCCAACTGCCGATGCTTTTGTCAACGCCATAAACTATTTTTATTTAAAATCTTAATTAAACATCAACAAATGGGCATTTCTTTATTTGTTGCTTAATGATTGCCTTAATTAATTAATCACCATATGAGTTTTCTTTTTCTTTTTCTTGTTGTTCTTTTTTGTCATCAATGAGTATTAAAAGCAAGATCGTATTTGCGGTGGAGTGGCTGCTAATAGTATTTATTATAATTAATAATAATGTTGAACAACCTAACCAAATTTTTATATAATTTCACAACCATTTTGACTGACACTAGTATATTAGTTGGGAAGTGGTTGCATCTTACGTTAATAATTTTCACAACAGTTTCTAGCAATTAGCATCCAACAATAATGAGAAAAAGGGATTTAATTTATCGAGATTGGTGTGAGCAGACTCCGTTGGCTTGACGCAGAAAGCCCAAAGCTCCAAATTCTTGAACTAATCTCAAGAAAAATCACTATACAAACACAACCAACACTTGTATTTTTATTTTTCTTTTCAAAAAAATTAAATTTTTTTTTGTCCCACAAATTCTCCTCAACCTTCATCTTCTTCTTCTTCCTCTTTTGCTACAAAAAGAAGGGAATTTGCAAAAGTTGAATAATAAGAATAATGCCGTTGTGATATTCCATCTCTCTCAATCAACCTACTTTAAAGCTTCCATGGCTTCTTGTTTCATCCCACCTCATCATTGAAGGTAACTCTTCATTTTCATTCCCACTCTCATTGTGTGTAAAATGTGAGTTTTTTTTTTTTTTTTATTTATATGTGGGGCCTCACAAATCTTGATGTTGTGCTTCCATAATGATCATACCATTTTATTTTATTAATGAAAAAGATTGTTTCAAGATGGAGTAGACCTCAAAGTTGACTGCATTTGCATATATAGATTTCCAAGATTTGATCTTTAACTAACACATGTATGCTGTTTTACTCTGCAGGAGAAATCAAGAAAGCAAGCAAGCAAGAAACTAAAGAAACCAAATGCTGCAAATAGGCCTCTAAAAAATCAAAGCCATTTTCTCAAATCATCAATGATGATGAAGCTGCATTGCTCATTCTCAACATGTTGCATCTTCATCTTCATCTTCATCTTCATGTGTGTGATGAATGTGATGGGAGACCTCGAATCCGACCGCGACGCCCTGCTCGATTTCGCCTCAGCAATGCCTCATGCAAGGAGACTCAACTGGAAAAAAACCACAAACACCTCCTCAATTTGCACCACTTGGGCCGGAGTGAGCTGCGCCTCCCGGCCCGGTGGCAAACGCGTCGTGGCCCTCCGTCTCCCGGCCTACGGGCTACGGGGGCCTCTCCCGGGCGACACCCTCTCGAGGCTCGACGCCCTCACCACCCTCAGCCTCAGAGCTAACTACCTCAACGGCGCCCTCCCCTCCGACCTCCTCTCCCTCGACTCCCTTCGCTACGTCAATCTCCAACAAAACAGATTCTCCGGCGCCATCCCCTCGTTCGAGTCGCCTCAGATTAATGTGATTGATTTCTCATTCAATGCATTGGATGGAAACATACCTCAAACACTTCATAATCTCACACACCTCACTGCTTTGTTCCTCCAAAACAACTCTCTCTCTGGATTCATACCTGATTTGAATTTACCAGAGCTTAAGCAGTTGAATTTCAGCAACAATAATCTCAATGGCTCTATCCCATCTCATCTTCAGAGATTCCCTGCTTCTTCATTCAATGGAAATTCCATGTTGTGTGGGAAGCCTTTGCAGAGCTGCCGTGTTAGTTCGCCTTCGCCTTCTCCTTCTCCTTCGCCTTCGCCTTTATCTTCACCTTTGCCTTCGTTTTCGCCTTCTCCTCCATCACGAGCTCTCTCCCCTCCGTCTCCGTCTGCACTGGCCCCATTTTCCCCAATTCCTCAATCAAACAAATCGAACAAAAGCTTAGCCAAATCAACCATAGTTGCTTTAGGAGTGGGTGGTGCTGCAGTGGCAGCAGTTGCAGCTTCAGCAATGCTAGTTTTCTGCTTGAAGCGTAAACGAGCTCGTGGAGGCGTGCTCAAGGGCAACGGGGCGGTTGAGGGGAGACGAGGCGAGACGCCCAAGGAAGAGTTTGGGAGTGGAATTCAAGAAACAGAGAAAAACAAGCTGATTTTCTTTGCAGGGAGCTCCTATAGCTTCAATCTCGAGGACTTGCTACGAGCCTCGGCCGAGGTGCTAGGCAAAGGGACCTACGGGACCACCTACACGGCCGTGTTGGAGGAAGGAACGACGGTGGTGGTGAAGCGCCTCAGGGAAGTTCTCTCCGGGAAGAGGGAATTCGAGCAACAGATGAAGGCTATTGCCAAAGTGCAGCCTCACCCCAACATCGTCCCCCTTCGAGCTTACTATCACTCCAAAGACGAGAAGCTCCTCGTCTACGACCACGTCCCCGCTGGCAGCCTCTCCTCCCGACTCCACGGTAACTGCATTGTCGTCTGAAAGCATTATCTCATACATACGAAAGCATTTCAAATTTGGATAATCAACCTTGACCGTCCATCAATCAAGATCAATGGATCCTAGATATTGTATCAGCTTAATCTAACTCATAATCTTGATTACTAATGCAGGAAACAGAGAAAATGGGAGGATTCTTGATTGGCAAAGTAGGGTTAAGATTTGCATAGAAGCAGCAAAAGGGATTGCACATATTCACTCTACAAGACTTACTCATGGAAACATCAAGTCCACCAATGTGCTTCTCTCCCAAGACTCAAACGCTTGCGTTTCCGATTTCGGCCTCACGCCTCTGATGGGACTCCCCACGGCCCCAACGAGAGGCCCCGCTTACCGGCCACCCGAGCTAGTCGAGACGGGAAGGTACACTCAGAAATCCGACGTCTACAGCTTTGGCGTGCTTCTCCTCGAACTGCTCACGGGCAAATCACCGGTTCAGACGCTAGGGCAGGAAGACGTCCTGGATCTCCCGCGGTGGGTCCAGTCCGTCGTGAGGGAGGAATGGACGGCCGAGGTCTTCGACGCTGATCTGATCAGGTATCAGAGCGTCGAAGAGGAAATGGTGCAGATGCTGCAGATCGCGATGGCCTGCGTGGCGAAGGTGCCGGAGACGAGACCGTCGATGGATGAAGTCGTCAGGATGATCGAGGAGCTCCAGCTGCTGTCGGACTCCGGGAATCGGGCGTCGTCGAGCACTAGCCCCACATTGTTGTAATCACATGGTTTGCAATTGCAGCTTATTTTTTTTTTCTTTCAATTATGTAGTCGTACAATTCAAAGAAGACTGTGATTCCTTTCTCATTAAATATTAGATATCCAAATCTAACAAGTCAATGACAGTAAACTGTAAACATAATCAATCTACATGGTTTATAAATTGTTAATCTACACAACATAAATGAGTATAAAACTGTATGAATATGACTAGCACTCCCTAGAAAACTGCTATGGTTGTTGTATATCTCCCTCTCTCTCTCTATCTATTCAAAAAACGACGAGAAAGATCCATGCCGAATCACTGTTGCAGTCCGGCTAGCCTGATCTTCCCGTGTTGGCATTCACTAAATCGGCTCCGCTTACGTATCGAGCTACAAAGGAAATCAAACGGAACGGAGCGCCAACCAACGGTGAATCAGTGAGGGAGACGTCCACGTTGTCATCATTTCGAGCCACCTCCGTGTTAGTTGCCTTCAATACTTCATTCTCATCCAATGGAATTTGCACGATTTCGTCTTCCTCTATTATCTCTGAAGAATTTGCGACGCCAGGCTTCACATTCACGAGCTCACCGTTCCTCTCATCTTTGAACATGACGTCTTCCAACGACTGGATGCTGTCTGAGACAGGGATTATTTTGCTAGCTTCAGATATGGCCTGATCAGTTACTACATGCTTGTCAGCCAAATCAGGCATAGCACCAGCAACTCCAGCAGATCGGGCAGTTACAGACCGAGGAACTGAGCCAACGGAGGGAAATTGTTCGGTTCTTGCACCTCTCTGGTCAAGCTCGGCATACAATTCATTAACCTGAAGAACGCAGCCACACGCATAAATCATCCCATCACAGCTTAAACCATGACCATTTTGATCGAGAGGCAAAATACCTTTTCAACAAGCTCTGAATTTTCTGCAACCAGTTTCTCGACCAGTGCGCTAGCAGCTTCTGCCTCGTAGTTTGCATGACCATTTTCCGGAGTCTGAATCAGTTTTTTTTTAATACCAATAACGACAGTATTAACAGAATGTTCATAATAAACACACCGAAGGTGAGAGAATGAGTTCCTTATTGAAAAATGAGATACCAAGGTAGATCACAGATAATGAGTATGAAGGTTAATGGTGATATCTTGCTACCTGTTTGTCCATCTCAAGGTTGTTAATCCGTAACTGTAGACTGGAAATGAATTCTTTCAATTGTTGTGTTTCACTAAAGAGACTGTCCCTGGATAGCTCCAGCTCCTCCACCTGCCATGCTCTGATTTTAATTTCTACTATCAGAATAAATTGGACACTATGAGCAATTAGAGCAAAAGGGTTGCATGTTCAGCAGCAACGTTCTACTTATTTGCTGGAATTCCTCAAAATAAATTTATCAAAACATCTCAGTATACTAAACATGAACAAATTAGTCTTTGCATGCATAGATCGTTACATCATGCATTGTGATGTTCCAATAAGAAGTAATTGTTTCCCTTTTAAAGTATATTGCAACCTTAGGGAAGTCATATCGAAACAAAATTCAATAAAAATATCAAGGGCCTACTAATTCTGCAAACTGTAGTGGAATATATATGAGAAAATGTTCAACAGTTGGTGATTAACCAATAACATAACCAATGAAAGTAAAAGATATCTTTAGATTGGCAAACGAAGTTTCTTTTAGCTATTTCATTACAGTTAACATATGCCACTAGGACTGGTACCTGAGCTCTTAATTTGGTGTTATCAGTAGTCAGGCTGGCGATAGATTCGTTTGCTGAGTTCTGTCACAAACCAAGAACGATGATGGAAAGATTAATACAATGGACAAGTCAATGAAGCAACAGTCCTTGCCATCTAGCATTCATCAAGTCAAACTTATTTGCTTAGTTTTAGTTTTTTAGAGGTGTAAAAGAGCATTTCTTCGCAAACCAAAACAGAGAGCAAGTAAAACAGTTGAGATAAAAGTAGTCTTTACCTCTTTCAAGATCCAGGAATCTCGCTCTCTTTCCAACTCTTTTACAGTTTCTTCTAGGCTCACCTGTTGTGTTCAAGCTGTTAGTTGATTTATTGAAACAACCCTAGTTCCTTAATTGGTGACCGAAATATCTTTTAACAAGGAAAACTAAATTAATTTCTATGCTAACTAGGATTCAGTTTTACCACTTTCATATTTAATAATGAAGCCTCATCGACCAACTGATTAAACTTTGTCCCAAAACCAGCCTGCATGAAAGAAGTTTTCATATCAACATACAGAATTTAAGAAGTGAAAATGTGTTTGAGGAAGAAGGTGGTTGCAGTATTTAGAAGATATTGAACACTAAAATTGCATAGTCCCAATATTCGGGAAATCAGCATAGTATGAGAATTTGGTTAAGATCACCTCTGTCTGGGCCCAGGAATCCTTTTCACCCTTCAGTTCTAGAATTTCCTTCTCCAGACTAGCCTAAAATTACAGGAATTATCAGGATATATAAAACTCCTTGCAAAAAACCCAAAAATGGATGAAAATGTAAAGCAGACACTCAACTTTGTAACTCCAGGAAAATGGAAAAAAAAAAAAACAATAACAAGAATAGTACATGTACTCGAGGCTTTTGGTTACCACAAACATTTCACCCTTAGAAAAATCTAAGAATGTAGTGTTTACCTCTTTCTGCAGTTGAGAATTCATTTCCCTTTGTAATTGTTGAATTTTCTGTTCACAACTAACCTGTAAAACGGATATTATTTTATCAATAACTATTGTAGAACTATATGAATCACACACAAAAACAAAGAGAGAGAGGATACAAGAAATTCAAAGAATCTAAGAATGTAGTGTTACCTCATTCTGGATCAATGCATGTTTTTCCTTTTCCAATTCTGCCAGTCTCTCCATTAACCTAGCCTGTAGAAGCCAACATGATCACATACTTACTATCCTTTTTAGTCTAATAATTAAAGTTTGAAACAGAAGGCATCCACAGCAAAAAATTTAAGGAAAGCTGCTTTCTGTGAAAAAATTCCACTACCTCATTCTGCAAAGATGCATTCTTTCCGTCATCTAATAGCTTAATTTTTTCACTTTGACTAGCCTGTCGAGGCAAAATAGTCATAATCTCATCCATGGGGAAAAAAAGGAAAAGAAGAAGGGATGTAAGACCACCCAAAGAGCCATTAACAACACTAAAAAATGCAGTTATTATTAACCCAAATGCAATTACCTCTTTTTCTGAATTTCCATCATTTTCCTTCATCAACTGCTTGATTCTCTCCTCAAGACAAGCCTGTATATGAAATAGACATTTTACACGAGATGACACAAAAAGACACGCATTTGTACACATACACAATTAAAAATAGAAGATCGAATATGCTATAATGTCAAAACATTCTAAATTATAACCACCTCTTTCTGTACTTGAGCATCCTTTTCAGCCTGAAGTTTGCTAACTTCTCCTTCAAGAGTGGCCTGCATGAACCTTCATATTAGCAGTTCAACTTCAAAGATACTGAAAACATGAATCACATGCTAAAATGACTCACAACAATAAATAGTACAACCGTGTCCTTACCTCTCTATCCAGCCAATGTTGTTTCTCCGCTTCAGCCAGATTTATCTGTAAACGGAGGTGGTGAGAGCGAGTCCAACTCATCATGTATAACCATTACATCACAAATGGAGATCAAACTAAACTTACTCCATCAGTGCCATTGACAAGACATCCATCCCCGTCTGCAATTGTCTGCCCTATAGTATCATTTGGCACATCTGCAATCTCCGATACTTGAATGTCATTATTCTCTCCTATGTCCTGCACATGGCTCTGACTATCAGAAGTCGATTCCTTAGCATCATGTTTGTCACTTTCGGTTGGTTCATTGGCTTGCTTATTCTTCTTCTTCTTGTTCTTCTTCCTCCTCTTCTTGTCATCCTCCATCAGTGGATAAGCTCAGGCACTGAAACATAAAATGGGGTGAAAAACCAAGCCAAACTTGAAAGAGCTCAAACAAGAAAAGAGAAATCTCATCATCAAAATTATTCAAGATATATCCTCTCACAATGTGAACAAACAATTGTAAAAATTAAGATGTGAATCGAAACCAGAGAAGAAACGGAAAAGCAGAAAATGTGAATCGAAACGGCACTTCAATCACCATACACAAGCATTTGATTTTTACAGAGAAAACAATAATAAGCTCATAACGTGTTTCTACAACCTAGATAAACCAGAATCAGATCCAACAAGCCAAATAAAAGCTAAATCTTTCAGTTCCAAAACGTAAATCAGATCAAAAGAAGAGTCGACTACATCAGTTTCGCTCGTGAATATCATAAACAAACATCAAATGCACAACATTACCGCCGCGCTGTAGAAAAGACGACTGCTGTAAATTCCAGCAATTTCAATCAACGGAGACATTCAATCTAAAAATTCATATCAGAAACCAATCGAAATCAAATCGAATGCCGAATCGATTGATGCAATACACACGACACTGCATTTCCAACACATCACATTAATCAGAATTTAAAGCGAGAAAAAGAAAATACAGAAACTCACATCAAATGAAAAACTAGATTCTGGAACTGAGACAGTAATTGCTTGAAAGTGAGGCCTCTGAATAATTCCGAGTTAGATTTTGTAGGAGATTTTTGCTTCAAATGGCAAATTCCCTTCTGCAGTTGCTCTTGCGGTTTCACTTTGTCTACACCAAATTATTATAAAACAATATTTTCAAAATAACGCATGCATTATTTTATTTACCTATTTCAAATCGTTATTTTGTTTATTTATTTTCGTGAATTGCTAGTTTGCTACAAAGGAAAAATAAAAATATAGTTACATTACATGTAATAATAATAATAATAATAAATAATAAATAATAATAATAATAATAATAATAATAATAATAATAATAATAATAATAATAATAATAATAATAATAATA
>JAYJMF010000044.1:4438135-4472470 GCA_036873715.1 Salvia sclarea | reverse complement strand
GCTCGACTCATGGCTTAGAATAGGAGCGGCAAACAATTGGCCTAACGTTAGGCCGGCCTAACGCAAATATTTGTCATTTATTTATTAGCTATATATATATTTCATCATTGTATTTTATTTTATTTTTGTTTTTATTTACCTCGATTCCCTTCACTCAATATCTTCCAAAATTTAGCACGACAAGCAATATAAATTATAAAGGTGTCGTATAAATTGACATCCGACTCCATTTTCATTCTCATTTGCATGAGAGTATTTTGATGAATGACACACTGAATTTTACTGATTTGATGTGAATATATCACACCCACCATATATTTTGTGAAATAAAAGCCACGGATTTACGTGGATTTGGGATTGACTTTATCTTGATGGTGGTTGCAGATTCCTCTCTTGCATTTGTTAAAAATCCATAAATTCTTTTGCAAAATACCACATTTTAATTAGTTGAATTGTCACAATCAAACAACCCCACAAAAATCTAATGACACAACGTACAAGATCTCATCACCTTTGAACCACCACTTTCACAATAACCTTTCCCTTTTAACTTAGTGCTACTTTCTTCTACATGTATATTAATTCGCCCTAATTTTTAAGTCTAGTCAATTTCTCTCTTTTTTCTTATATATATATATATATATTAGTATTATTATTTTATGAAGAATGGCAGCTGTAACTAACTATGCACATGGGCAAAGGCTATGTTTTTAGTACTACCATTCGTGTGCATATAATCCTTTTCTAACACTTTTTTTCTCCAACACTTTTTTTCTAACACTTCTTTTTTTTTCTAACACGTTAAACGTTAACATGCACAAAAATATTACTACTACTATAATTCAACAACGTAACACTAACGCAGAAGAAAAATATTTTTATTTTCAGTTAATATAATTTAAATTTTATTTATTCTCTACTAGTCCGACTCTCGAGCGATGCACCATGCACGGAAATATTTTACGATTTTTTTTACAAAAATTTAGAGAGATAAGAAAGAGGAGACAAAGATAATTTAATTAAGGAGGAAACCCAGAATCTTCGCATTGTGTCGTGTCTGAAAAGAAAAATCTTTGTTTTGATTGCACATAAATTTATTGTATCATATATCCTTGTTTTTTTTCTTTTTTTCTTTCACAAAAGTCCAAAACAAGTTGCTCACTCCTACGGCTCGCCGACGCAGACCATATTTTATAATTTATTAAATAATCAGTAATTAATAAATATTACTAATGAATTTATTTCTTGCCTTTTTATTTTACTGTATAGATTTTACCCTGTTTGACTAATTCTAGTCGGAAATATATATTGTCAGTGAACAATTATGCACTAGACGATAATGTCGATATAAAATTTTTAATTTATGTCATCAAAAATAAAATAAATTTTATATATTTGGCTCAGACTAAAATTTCACAAACTAAACGACACTGAGACAAAAATTTATTTCAAGAAACTTTTAGGGTCCATTTTAACATCCACACACGTGTGATTAATATGTGCGGCAAGCATCTCCACGACAGAATGTCTTGTACGAAACAAAATTGACCATGATTTTATCTATGATTAAAGCAGAAAAATAAATATATATACATGCATCATGCATATGAGGAAATTGGAAATTATAAATTAATGTTGTTAAAAAGATTATTTTTAGAATTTTCAGTGAGAAAAGTTCCCATTTTATTGTTCCCACAAGTTGGTAAAATTAATTTGGGTGCATCAATTTTTTATGTACGAGTAGATAAAATTCGGCCTTCAATTTGTGGTGAGGGCCAATTTTTTTGGCTCGAGAATGCAATAATAAGCCACCAAATATAGCAAAATTGTTTATCAAGAGTAGTCTTGTGTTGATAAAATATTTAAAAAGAATAGACGTTGATTTGATGTTTTGAATTTGACGTGACCATAAATAGATAAAATACGAGCAGGTTAATTTATTACGATTACCAACATATATATATGGACGAGCTACTTTTTTTTACTAAAATTTATTTGAATTTGGACATTACTTAATCAAGTACTAGAAAAATGGCCTCCATTATTCTTTTTCATAAATCACAAACATAAAAGAAAAAGAAAAAAGAATTAACACGTCACTGGCGCAAAGAATTTAATCCGACAATCTATGATTTTTTTAAGCTAAAGAATATTAGATGGAAGACAAAAGGTAAAAAAAGAGCTCAAACCCTTATCCACTTTATGCATTTCCTCTTATTTATTATTTTTAATTAACATTCTTTTTTTAAATAGCACTTTATAAAATAAAACAGGTGGAAATTAACTGCAAAGCACGTTTAGTTTGAGGGTGCGTCGTCAATTATTTTTTTAAAAAATCAGAACATCATCTAAAATTGTTAAAAAAAAAAAGTGAAATGGTTTCAGATTAATATAATTAAAAGTAATAAATAAAATGACAAAAAACAGTTAGATAACAAACATAAATGAATAGAGATATCAGTTTCTGTTTCAGTAGAGATAGCGACTTAGCTCATTTAAATTGCTGTGGACATAATCAATGGTGAATTAATGTATGTATATAGATATGATTGATCGTACGTGTTCACAAATTAATCATCTATTAATATTTATTACATTTAAGGTGTGAATTATAAATAATTATTAGTAATTTGTAGTCATCTATAATATTTTTATTTATTTTAAATTTGAAAAATAGCTTAATTTTAATATTATAAATAGGGATAAATGCAAATTAAATCACAAACTTTACCTGAAATTGCAATTATAACACGACTTTTGAATATTTGCAATTAAATACACGAGCATTCAATTTTTTGCAGTTGGAACTCAAGCCATATTTTCCAAGTCACAATCTTCGTCAAATCGAACCTCAAACTACCTCGTTTCTTGTTGCAACTTTGATGCAAGCCTCGATGTTGATCATTCGCTCCATTATATCAGCACTTCGCTTCGATTTTTGTTCGCCGGAAAAATGATTTGAATCCCAATTGCAAAAAAATGAAACTTCGTGTCTTTAATTGCAAATATTCAAAAGTCGTGTTGTAATTACAATTTCAGGTACAGTTCGTGATTTAATTTGCATTTATCCCTTATAAATATGTGTGTGTATTTTTATTTTTTTAAAAATTATTTATAAACTATTGGTAAAATCACAACGAGTGCAATTATTTGGTATCTTCGAAGCAACTTTTTCTTGTACAAATCACCTCTCAATCTCATGCATCAGCTTTACACAAAGTTGTACACCAAAGTCCAAAAAGCTTATTTAACCAAAATAATGAGCACAACAATAATTTGACTTTCCCGTGCCTATATTTGAAATTAAATATTTTTTTTTTCACATATCTAACTAGTAGTATTAGTTAAAATTTTGAATCTTCAACAGCTTTTTAACCCCTCGCAAAATGGCTTTTATCATATTAAAAAATCCAGCTTTATGTACTACTTAACCCTTTTCAAATTTTTTAAAGTCCAACTAGACTTTCACTATCCTTTCCTTGAGCTCAATAATTAGATGTATATCGATAGTTTATGATTAAATATTTAATGAAAAAAATGGGAATTTTGGAATTGGGGATACCTAATTAAAGCTGATTATAGTACTCGGACAAACAAGGCAGTAACTTTTTTAAAAGAATTTGAAATCTAGCTTTGTGCTTAAAGGGTTTGCCCCTTTTCTTTTTTCATGGGCTTTATCGATAATCTTTTAACATTTTATTTTTGCATGCGTTATTTTTAACCTCATAATAGAGTATTCAATTTTATATTTCAACGTTTCACCATAGTATAGTATATGTTGGAATTTAAAGAATTGAATTCAAAGTTGCAAATATATTAGTATATGTTTTGGCCTATGTGAATCAACCATATTAGTAGAAACGTCGATTATATGTTGCACGCTTTGAGAAATAAGATACTGAAATGAATCAATGAAAAATAAAATACATTTTACAATAATAAGAACCCCGTTTATATGTAAAAACATTTATTTATATGTTATATAGTATACTTTTTCTTATATCGAAGTTGACTGTTGTAAAAACCTTAATTATAATGGGAATGTGAGAACTTTGAGTAAATGAACTCGTAGTTAAAATAAATATATTCACACCACACAAGAAAAAATTGAAAATTTCACCCCTTATGCGATTCGAAATCATGCATTCATCCAGCGAAGTGATACATTAGTCGTAGATCATAGCATTCGAAGGGATAAAAATGGTTATCACGTTCGAAGGGTTGAAAATGTATCCACGGCGAAAAACTATGTGCACCCAAAAAAGTAAAAATCTCGACTCCCTTATGGGACTCGAATTCAGATGATGCATTCGTTCAACGAAGTGACACGTTAACAGTAGATCATAGTGTTCGAATGGCTGAAAATGGTTCCCACGTTCTCGATGGCAGCGTTCGAAGGGATGAAAATGGTTCCCACGTTCTCGATCGCAGCGTTCGAAGGGCTGAAAATGGTTCTCACGTTCTCGATCACATCGTCCGAAGGGCTGAAAATGGTTCTCACGTTCTCGATCATAGTGTTTGAAGAGCTGAAAATGGTTCTCACGTACGTTCGAATTTCAACAACGATTTCAATTTGAATTTTTTCCCCAATATCTCAATTAATTAATTAATAATTGTAAAAGAAATAAACCGTTGCAATAGTGATTTTGTACTAGCCAAATTGATTTATACGAACCGGGGCGAGGCCCCTACCCGGTCTGAGCTATACGGATCCGACTCCTTCAATGTTATGACCCGTCATGTCTACTAAATTCGAATAATCAAAATTCTTTTTACTAATTATAGTATTTTAATCAATGCATTAACACTCCTTTTTGTATCATTTTTCTATATGTAACTGTTTGTTTTTTTCTTTTTTGGAAATCATAGCTGTGTTCTTTTAAAGATCGATTTATGAGTGGTGTATTCATTTATTAAAATATAGGTTTAGTTCACTTATTTATTTAGTTCTTTATTTTTCGAAGGAGACCACTTTTGGGGTCGCCTAATCATTATGTCACCAAGAAAAAGGAAAAGGGGAAATTCCATTAGATTAATTTACTATAGTGGGACGAATTTACTGAGAAAAATTACTACCTAGCTAGTACTTTATTGTACATCCCATTTTATGAGTTTCTTGCCGATTTCTTTAATTGGGAATTTGTTTCAAATTCTTTTAATTTGAATTTTTGTTTCATATGAAAAATAGATCAATCTTATCATATTTTGAAGAATTTTAGATGCGAAATACTCCATCCCCCAAAAATTCATTCGGGGACGTCAAGAATTTTTATAAAATATAGTGACGTAGATAGATGATTGGAATAAAGCCCCACTTTTGAGAGATGTTAATTTTATGAAATTAGTGGTAGGTCCAATACTAGCATATGAATGTATATATGTGGAATATTTGACGGTGGAAATTTAGTGAATCGTGGTAGGATTTACCCTTTAAAATGAAAAATAAATAGAAATAAAATGCTAAGTATTTGAGGGCGGAGAGTATTTAATTATATATTCCTATTATTAAAATAATTAAACCGTCCTTTAAAATTTCGATAACGATATTATAGGCCAATTAAAAGATATACTAGTAGACAAACCAAATTTGCAAAACATGCAATGAGCCTCTTTTTCTATAATAACATGTTTAGGCATATAATGCCAACCTACTCAATTGGAAAAAGAATACCAAGATTTGATCTTATATATTTCACAAATCACGTGCCCACCCTAATTATTTGAAAATTAGCGTTGCTAATCTCATAATTAAAATTTAACCAAATCATACTTATAAATTATCAAATACATTTAACTATTAATCCGCAGAAATTTCATCACTACCAACCAACAAAATCCAACAACAATTAGATTATTTTGGTATTAATTAACAAAACCTTATTAACCAATTCATTCACTACAGTAATCCTTCAATCACGCTCCAATTACTCCAAACATCGATCAATTAATTAATACTATATGAATATAGATCAAATTTACAAAAGTTGAATTTTTTTAAACTCAAACTAATTAATCACTTGAGACGAAGATGGATGAAGTCAAACCAAATCTGTTTGAAGACATTGATGATAAGCTCATGATATTCATCGGAATTCAGCGACAGATAGCAAGCAAGCAATTCTTCTAGATCATTCGAAGCTCTGATATCATTCTCCAAAATCATCTCCACCATCGATTCCCTGAAATCCCGCCGCGGATCCCTCGACGCCTTCACCACCGCCGTGCTCTCCGCCACGCTCCGCCGCGATCCGCCGCCGCCGGAGCTCGACGACGACACGCTCCGCCGCCGCCCGATCCTCGGCGAGTTCGCCCGCAGCCGCACCCCGGCCGGCACCCTCCTCGCCGGGCTGGCGGCGGCGGCGGCGCCGCCGCCGCCGCCCCTCGTGATGATGGGCGGCAGGCGGCGGCACTGATCCTCGGTGGTTTCTGGGTGTTTGATCCCGATGCTGCTGCATCTGCATTTGCAGATGCAGCAGGGGGACGGCTGGCCTGGCCACGACATCACGCTGATGTCGTGGCCAGTGCCTTTTTCCTCCTCGGCCCCCGAGCCGAACTCTGTCAGCACAGAGTCCGGCTCGGACGAGGAGGTCTGGTCCGGGCCGGAGTTCGTGCATTCCTCCAACGAGGGCGGGGAGGTGGATTCCGGCCTGGGCCAGTCTGCAGCTGCGGCGCCAGCGCCACAGCTGCAGGCAGCGGACGTCGGCGGTCGGCTGCGCCGGCCGCTGCGGCGGCGGCGGGAGGAGCGGCGGGGCGGGTCGGGTTGGAGGGTGAGATCGCGGGTGAAGTAGTAAGACTTGCGCTGGTCGGAGTTGGTGAAGAGCGGGTCGGGTTGCGGGGCGGGTTTGGGCCTGGGTTTGGGCTTCGAGAGGTTTAAGGTTTTGGGGTAGTAAGAGTTGGGAGTGGGCTTGGTGTTCATGTTCTTGAGCTTGTGGAACCAGGCGTTGGGGATCATGTCGGAAAATCTGAATTTGTAATTACCCATTTTTATTTTTTTTGAAAAAAATGTTGTTCTTGTTTTTTTTTTTTTTTTTTTTTTTTGGGATGATGGAATTTGGGTTTATGGGAAAGAGAAGAGAAGGAGTTGAGGTGTTTGTGAATTGTGAGAGGGGAAGATGATGGATAAATAGAAAAGGTGATGGTGTGGGGGCCACTTTGGAAGAAATTTTGTGTCGAAAAGCAAAAGGGGGGATCTCTTATTTTATTTAGTTTTGTTTTGTGATATGAGCAAACGTATCTTATTTGGTAAAAAATAAATATCCGGCCTTCTATTCTTGTTGTCATGTGCTTGGTAGTTGGTAGTTTTAGATGAATTTTTCTTTACCATAGTACTATTTTTATTATTGGAGTATTTGTGTGTTCAGCGTAAAATATTCTAAGGTACAAATGTTGTAGGTGCAAACTTCTATATGTAGAAATAATATTCTTATCCGGTGAGCCACGTAAGAATTTCGGTAGCCGGAAAATGGAGCCAAGGTATTTATGATAAAAAAGTTCATAGTTAGGGTTTTAAAAATTATTTATTAAACTTCGAGATATTTTTTATAAATAGAGTATAATTCAAGGTTTAAATCGATATTTACACGTAAAATACCGAATGGTGGATTTATTTTTTCTCTGACGTAGAACGCTAAAATATCGAGGGGCATAATTGAAACGCGTGGCGCTGGCCAGGAACGACATCGTGTTATTAGGTGTGGATGAAATGACATCGTACTTTGTAATTAGAGGTTTGTTATATTAAGTTGATCGATAGGGAAATCTGAAAGAAAAAGGAAATTCAAATTTTTTGGAATTTAAAAGCTGATCTTAAATTTTGTGTGCAAAACTAGAATTTGATGAAAATTTACATGCGAATAATTCTTTTATCAGGAGATGAGAATGAAAATTTGATTTCCAAATGAGAATGGATTTGTTGAAATAAAATTCAAGATTTGGTATTATTGCAGGAGGTTTGTTTTTTTTACAAAGATTTTATCAGATTTTCCTAGACAAAGAATGACGCTGTTGTGACACTAATCAGCCAGTAAAGCATTTAGTATAAGTTTTTGTCTAGTAATTAAAGGATTAATCAATGTGAGTGTGCAATTATTACACTTTTTGATAGGTTTGTCGCATTCACCCATATTCTCAACCGTTCAATATGCCCATCAATTTTTGGCAAATTGTTGCCTCCTATTTATTTCAACTGATCAACTCTTTTTTCTTTTTTATCGTTTGTTATTTTGGAATTAAAATTGAGAGTAAATATGTAAATATAAAACATATATCTAAAATTGTGAGCTATATGTCATGTTTGGCATGAAATTCTAGCTAATATTTATTTTAAAATGAGTATTATTTTGTGATTAAATTTCCCTTCCACTCCATAGCTTCCTACAATGAATAGATGAAATGCTAAATGACAATTGAAATAAGAATATATTAATAGGTGCCGCATTAGTCAAATCGATACTTAATTAGTGATTTTACTAAAACAACTTGCTAATATTGATCAACACCAAAAAACCCTCACAAAAAGGGAAAGAAAACCACTCAAATTAGATCCCACAAAAACAAGTGAAAAATTACCACTTTATCCCCACACTTAATTAATAGCTCACAAACTTTACAAGTCACAAATTTCCTAGTGATTTTCTCAATGTAATTAAAATTGACCAAACTAATCGATACCAATTAATTAATTAGTGGTTTTAGTAAAACAACTTTCTAATATTCAACTCCAAAAACCCCTCACAAAAAGGGAAAGAAAACCACTCAATTTAGATACCATAAAAACAAGTGAAAAATTACCACTTTATTCCCAACACTTAATTAATCTAGCTATATATTTATTGACCAAACTAATCCAAAAATTGACCAAACTAATCCAAGAATTGCATACATCAATTCGAGTCAAAAGCTAACCAAAATCATGCAAGGAAAAAAAGGGGCCTATCTTAATTCATCACAAAAAATAATGAAGATGGGAAGCATAAGAAAAGCATGCAAAAGGTGTGAGATCAAATTGCTCAAAAATGGAAGATAAGTGGGCACAGACACACACGCAAATTGGCTGTCGAATTCATTATTCTCTTCGAAAAAACCCCTTTTGGGAAAGACAATTTATTGTCACATTTTCATCTGCCAAAACAAATATTGCATGATTTGCTTTTATTGGAAATCTATTGCTAGGGTTTGTGGAGTAGGGCTTCCAAATTTTTCTAAGGCACGAATGACATTTCCCCCTCAGCTTTTCGACTACATTGCAAAATGGAAACTGTGCAATTGTAAGGCAAGGACAACCCTATCTATGTCGAATTAATTTGAATTCTTGTTTAATTTCATTTTGGGGGTGTGTTTGATTTTGGGGTTTTTTTATTTGTTAGTGGGTTGTGAAAGGTGGCCGGACGTTGTGTTTCGAAATAGGGTTTTCGTGTCGTTGGTGTATGGATGATATGTGATGGAGCGTGGAGTCTGAATGTACTGGAATATCAGAGTCGAGCATGGTGGGCCGGGCCCGCGTTTCTTTTGCCGGCCCATGTGGAATCATGACGGATTTAGCATGGTTAAAAAGTCTGGTTTGACATCGACCCCAGACGCAGTTGCAACATATATGTTGAGATCGATTTTTTTTTTTAAATATTTTTCTATGTTTGATTGGGTGGTTTCTTTGTTAGTGGGGTGTGAAAGGTGGCTGGATCTTGTGTTTCGTAATAGTGTTTCGTGTCGTTGGTGTGTATGGATAATATGTGTTGGAATGTGGAACTTGAACGTACTGAATAATGTAGCTTGATCTGAATGGTCAATTGTTTTTTTGCCTAGATGGTATCCTAATGGATTTAGGATTCAGAATCTTCGAGTGTTATTGTACTTAAATAGTTATTTTCTCCTTGTAATATGTAATCGAAATAATATCGTTAATTTATTTTTGTACTTAAGCACCGCTCTCAAACGTAATTGCAATATGAATTGGATAAAAAATTCTTACACGTGATCATTATTTATCTTAGGTTTTAACTTGCTATCCCATTTATTTGAATATATATATATATATATATATATATATATATATATATAAAGATCCATTGCAAAATTACATAATTGATTTTGAGTCATAATGATTTTATTTTCCCCAATAAGATAAATGTCGAAATGGGGTTTTTCTTTAATTTTCTCTATGTTCGATTGGGAAATTTTCTTGGTTAGTGGGTTGTGAAAGGTGGCCATATCTTGTGTTTGAAAATAGAGTTTCGTGTCGTTGGTGTATGGATAGTATGGCCAATTGTGTAAGAAAAAGGCATAGCAACTAAAGAACATTCACAAATTGTGCAGCTTTTCTTGTTTATGGAATTAAATTGGTGAAAATTAGTTATCGTGTAGCTTGCTAATTAAGGACATGATGCAGGGACACTTTCGGGAGCATCTATTTCAAAATTCACAACATTAGGTGTTCATGTATGCTGCAATAATTATACATCCAGTGCAACGTTATCGTAGTGCAAAAATAGTGCATATTCAGTGCAACGTTATGGTAGTGCAAAAATAGTACATATTCAGTGCAACGTTATCATAGTGCAAAAATAGTACATATTCAGTGCAACGTTATGGTAGTGCAAAAATAGACATATTCAGTGCAAAAATAGTACATATTCAGTGCAACGTTATCGTAAATAGTGCATATTCTGTGCAAAAATAGTACATATTTAGTGCAACGTTATGGTAGTGCAAAAATATTACATATTCAGTGCAAAAATTTTGCACACTGTCATAGTGCAAAAATAGTACATATTCAGTGCAACATTATTGTATATAGTGCAAAAATAGTGCAGATTCAGTGCAACGTTATCGTATATAGTGCAAAAATAGTACATATTCAGTGCAACGTTATGGTAGTGCAAAAATAGTACATGTTCAGTGCAACGTTATCGTAGTGCAAAAATAGTACATATTCAGTGCAACGTTATCATAGTGCAAAATAGTACATATTCAGTGCATCGTGGTGCAAAAATAGTACATATTCAGTGCAAAAACTCTGTACGTTCAGAATAGTAATATTTCTGTAGCAGCACCTGACATCACAACAAGTGAAATTAAAGACATAACACATACGAATATAATATGGTCCATCGATCTACCATGATCAAGGGCAAATGTTAATTTCCTATTTCTCACCAATATATACATAATTTAAATAGTATTAATTCACCCTAACCTTGTGTCTTTAAAAGATCAATTTTATTATGAGTGGAAAACCTAAATCTTGAGCTTCAAAAACCCTCAATATACATTGTTCAATGCTTGAGAATAAAATTGGTAGATCTTATATTATTAAAACATGGGCAAACATCACCAAAGAATTGGGCTATGTAAGCAACTCTTGTTTGTTCTATTTAGACGTTGTGCAAAGGTGATAATCACATATATAGCTAGTTTGCTCATGCAATGTGACAAATTACAATTGAGTATCCTAGGTATGGGAATGAACTAACCAAATACCAATTTGGAAATCCTCGAATTTTTCCAAAGAATTGACATCTAAATGTGAAAGTACTTACATTTAAACAAACACATTTCTTTCCATCTCTACACGACAAAATGGCTATCACCAACAAAATGAATAAAATAACGTCATCACAAAACACCTTGCTTTCATGTGAATTTTTTCTACTTGAAAAAATTCGACAAGTTTAATGAATTGGGATTTGTCCTTAACCATGTAGAATGGTCCCCTCCCTACCATGATTAATACATATATATATATATTAAAAAAAATTGACATATGACTTTGTTCTTATTGCTAGACAATTTGATCATATATGATTGGTTGTAGTTGTAGTAGACCTAGCTATAGTGAAATATGAACTACTATTGATGGGAACTAAACCTCATAAATTGTGGTGAAGTGGGCTTCAAGAGTTGGCCCAATTTAATTAATTTGGGCCACATGGGCATCTTTTTTAGCCTTAGAAGTCAGCATTAGCAGCTTACTAGGTTTATTATTTGCTTATAGCTTTTTATTTTAGTATATTCTATTACTATTTGGGGGATATGTGTATTTTTCCTTAAAGCCAAATATAAAGACTTATTATTACTCAAAATTGGATTCTAGTTCACTTCCTTTCCAAAAAAAATCAATACACCAATCACTACAATTAGATTCATTGCTAAAATATCGGTATTATGTCTGGAACTCTCGACAGATGACCAGTCGCGCAAAGAAACGAAAGAATAGATTACATTTTTTATATAATTATCTCCTGTAATAATTAGACTAAAGACTAAAAGATTGACAAATAGTTATTTTTCTATCGCTTTGTCCCCTCCTTTTTTACTCTTTTTAGAAAATCGAGTAAAAAAAATTCGAGTTATAATATGAACTGCCGCTTGATTGTTGCAACATCTCATAAACACAATTTCACTTCGACTACGAGCAAGAAGGATGAAAGCTCCCTCACCCAAAGAGGAATATCAGTAACCCAAAGTATTCTCTATTCAATATTTCGCAAAACAAATAAAGCTAAAGAATGAACTACAAAATAAATCGTACGAAACATATGAAAAAACTCGATCACAAAGCTATGCTATCACCATCAGAAACCGAAGAATCGTGATAGTATCTATTAATTGTTCAAAATTATCGTCTCGAGCTTTTCATATGTTAGCTTAGTTGTTTATTGATGAAATTTAAATACATGGTCTTGATATTAAAATGATATGGAAAATTCAATTCAACCATTCAATGATTACAAGTTAGTGATTATACTAATATACACAGTAATTTGAATAACTCAAGCCATTTATCATCAAATCAAAATTGTAACTTGAATGTAAGTATGTAAGTAACTGTATTTGGCAAATTCAGATTTTCATTTACATCAGGAAAAAAAAAGATTTATATATATTTGTGTAAATGAATTTGGATGGAACAAATAAATCTATGCAAAAAAAAAAAAACAATATTACTGTAAAAAAAATAAAAAAAATTAAGGTACAAACATTTATGCAGGCAGCACAATCCTGGTGGAGATATCCAGAGCCGTAGCAGAATGCTGAGTGCTAAAATGCTCCCCAATCAACCCCGCCGCCCATCTCCTTAAAATCCTCAGCAGCGTCGCCGCCTTCCGCCGCCCCCGCCCCGTCCCCGCCCCCATTATCTCCCACACCACCCTCTCAATCCCGTTAATCGCCGCCAGCTCCGCCACCATATCCGACCCCCCTTTCCGGCAGATATTCACCAGCGTCGCCGCCGCGCTTTCTCTAGCTCGATCGGAGCCATCCCTCAGCACCGCCGCCAATTTCCCCATCATGCCGCCGTGGTACGCGGCGGAGATCGCCATCAACCCGCCGCGCTTGACCACCAGCTCGAGCACCGCCACCGCCTCCTCCACCATCGCCTCCATCACCTCCCCGACCGCCTCCACGACCCCTCCCTCCACCAGCTTCGCCACCGCCTCCCTGTCCCCGGCCAGATTCAGAATCGCCACCATCGCGTCGCGCCTGGGGCTCACCGGCCCCAATTTCGCCAAATCGAGCAGCGCCTTCACCAATCGCGTCTTCCTCCCCAGCTTCTTCCGGTAGGAATTCACTCCGGTGAGGCTGAACACCGTCGCCGCCGCGTTCCCCTTCGCCTCCCACGTCGATCCCGATCTGAGCACCTCGATCACGCCGTTGAGGACTCCGTCGGTCTCCATTATCCTCGCCTTGTTCGCTTCCAGAATCGACAGGTTCAGAATCGTCGTCACGGCGTTAATTTGGAGGCTAGGATTCTCCGATGCTAAAAATTTGACTAAGAGCGGCAGAGCTCCGGCGTCGGCGATGCAAATCCGGCTATCGGAATCCGTCTTCGCGAGAACGCGAAGCTCGTAGACTAAACGGTCGATTACTTCCGCCGTCTGCGACGTCGCCGTTAACTTGTTAACGAGGAAGGAAACCGTCATCTTAACCGCCTCCAACGCCGTTTTATTCAACGCGACGCCGTTAGGCTTGACGTTAACCTCCGTTGACTCGAACGGAATCCTCTGCTCGCGGCACCACATAGCTATCAAGCTCTTCAACGCGAGATTTGGGATAAGCTGCGTGTAGGCCAGCGTCTGACCTGTTTTGGGACACGTGGCGTGACCTGATTCGATCCACAGCGCTATCGAGGCGCGGTCGTATGTTTGGCCCGTGGAGACCACCACAGGATCGCGCATCAGATCGAGAGTGATAGGGCACCGGAAATCCGCCGGAATGTTCGCCTCCGCCGCCGATTTCTGCCGCCTGGAAATCGCCCGCGGCGGCGACGAGCCGTGGAGCACGCATTTGGCGTAGCGCACGAGGCCGATCAGCGCGATGATCTCCGCCTTCGATTTCTCTTCTTCCTGATTCTGCACCTCGTCTTCGAGATTCTCGATTTCGCCGCTGCAGCTGGCGGAATCGATCAGATTCAATCTCTCGAAGATCTCGCTGAGCTTCGAGTGATCCGGAACGATCTCTCGCTTGATATTTTCAAGCATTTTTAAAACCTCCGATCTCAGAGTTTCATCGCCGGCGTCGGCGCAATCCGCAGATTTTTCCGAACACTGCTTCTTAATCAAATTGAGCAATTCGCTAACATCTTCGCTCAAATTGAGCTCGCGCGCGGGGAAGATATCCAGCAGCGTCGACAATTCGACGATTAAATTATGAAACGAGCTCGAAATCGACGGAATCTGCATCAGAAGCCACATTCTGCTGCAGGTTGCACAGTCTTCCAACAACACCTTAATCCGCTGCAAAACTATGTACAATTCTTCGTAACACAGCGCCGCAGACGGCGGCGAAACAATCACCGGATTCCTCACAAGCTCCTCAAACAGCACCGAAATCAGCCGCGATTTTCGAATCACCGAAGCCGAATTTCTCCTCAGGAGAATCCTCAGCGGCTGCAGCGACGAAACCTCCTGCGATAGAGCGAACAGCGACTGCAGCAGCTTCTGATCTGACAAATTCGGCGAGACAAACGCTCCGATCGACGGCCGCCGCTTCCTCGCCGGAAAAGCCTCGTCGGAAACCGCCATTCAACCACAATAACAACAAAAATTAGTATCAAAATTTATGAAAAAAAGAGATAAAAATTATTCGATTTTTCGATCTGGATCGTTGAGGAAGGAAGGAATTGCAGAAACGAATTTTGTTGGAAGACTTTTCGTGGAAGGAAATTGAATTGAAATTCGCGAATTAAGAATCGGAGGAGATGAGCTGTGAAATGTGAAAGTGGACCAAACTAAGATGCTTCGGCTAAAGTTTACTTTGGAAGGGAAAAGAAACGTAAAAAACGGCACCAACTAATTAATGGATTAGATAATAATAATAATCAAATTAGGTAGTCAGCTGAATAATTGACCCAAAAAAAAATATTTATTTATGTGGATTCGGTAGTAAATGACTAAAATAATCGATAATTAAATAAAAATAATAATTAAGACGAGATTTTAGAAGATGGAAGGAGCGTTTGGCACGACTCTAAATAACGCGATGACAACAAAGCTGAGTTACGATAAAACACACGAGTTTGAGGAATTCAAAAGTGACCGTGCCAAACAAGAGCCGCCGCAAGTCGGCAGCGGGCCCCACACAAAAACCCCACATGTTTAATTGTATTATTATAATTTATTATTTTCCCTTTTTCTTTCTTATTTGCCGGTGTTTAAGAGATTAAAACAAACTCATAAATTTTTATTCATTCCCCTATGTATATATATATATATATATAAGAGAAAACTGCAAATTAAATCATGAACTTTACTCCAATTTGTAATTACAACATGATTTTTGGATATTTGCAATTAAATACACAAACTTTCAATTTTTTATTACAACATGGTTTGTTTTTCCGGCGAATGAAAAATCGAGTCAGCACCAAATTTATCCGGCGGCACCTGACGGGCGATATCGGAAAGGGGTTGCTCGTGGGGGATGTGGGTGCTGACTTGATTTTTCGTTCGCCGGAAAAAACAATCATATTGTAATTGCAAAAAAAAAAATGAAAATTTGTGTATTTAATTGCAAAGATCTAAAAGTCATGTTGTAATTGCAAATTGGGGTAAAGTTTATTATTTGATTTGCAATTTTCTCTATATATAATTGAAAAGGCTAAATACTCACATATATGCATAATTATAATCAATTTTGTCATTATATCACGAAATGTTGGTCTCGACTTTCGAAATAATGAAATTATATACTCTCTTCGTCTCAATTGTATAAGTTGATTGAGATTTTTCACAAAGATTTGAAAAAACAAAATATTGATAAAGAAAATTATAGAAATAAATTTATGATATACTTATATTTATTGGATTGTAGCTAATGTGGATAAAACTAAATAGGTTTATACAACTAAATGGGCTAAAAAACCATTATTTTTATGAAAAAAATAGGCCTACGTAATTGAGGTATTCAGAAAAAGAAAAAAAGAACCTATATGATTTGAACTAATAGAGTATAAAAATTGGAATTTTCACTACTAACATCCGAAAATTTGCTACATTCTTTATTTTAATCTATGACGAATTTTCGATTCTCCTACTCAATTTTCAGGTGCTTGAAAAAGTCGTATTAGAATGAATTTGTATAATTACCATAATCTAAGCATTAATTGGCCGAGCTTGATATTGATAACAAGGTTGAATGTAAGCTAATAGTTTGGGTTATGTTCAATTATTTAACTTAGTTTAGAATTATCTCCCATTATGTCACGACATTATGGAATTATATTTGACCCATCTCTAATAAATGCGTTTGTAAGCTGGAAATAATAAAAATAGAGATGAGTTGTATTACGTGGGTGGATAACAGCAGCAATAGTTGGCAAAAAAAAAGCATAGACTTATTCACGGAATATATATATGTAGATTAATTTTATTAAATCAATTAAATATGTGGATAATAGATTATATTAAAAGTGGGGTTTGTAGGTATTTTTTATTTACTGAATTATTACAGGATGGTCCTTGTTCTTATCCTGGGTTGGTGGCTTCTTGTTCTTGTTTTTTTTTTTTTGTTTTTTTATTATTATTTTAATAGTACTTCTATAGTTCTATTTGGAAATTATTTTATTCCAAAATTTGTATCTGTTTATGACAAGGTTTACTTTTCGGCGGCTGGGTTTCAGAGAATGTTTCTGCCCTTTTATTGCAATTTTTATTTATGAATATTTCTGTTTATGATAAAAAATAAATTAAAAACGTTACGCGTATGCCAGCACAAAAGTATACAGTTATTCCCCAGTTATATATAGTGATTTGCAAATTAATTAGAAAATATGTAAAAAAAATGAATTTTTGCCATTTGAAGGACGGTGAAAACTCATCATTTTATATAAGTGAAATTGTGAATGTTTTTTTCAATAAATAAGTTGGGTTGTTGGTTGAGTTCAACCATCTAATGTGCCTATCAACGTGTAGTTGCATCGATTTGGTTACATCAATCCAATTATGCAAAAATATTTAAGAAGAAAGTATCATGTCTCACCATCTCACTATCACAATAAATATGTATGTAATAAATATAGAGAAAATATGGAGACAAATTCAATCATAGGTACCCCAATTTGACACTAGTAAATCCCTTGAAGTAGTCCAAAATTATGTATACCTTATAGTTTAAAATAAAATCCATATATTTTGTTTCTCCTTATAGTTTGAAAACTTGATTGCATATTGGCAATCTTATTCCATGAAAATGAAATAACTAGTGAATCAGAGTATATCTCATCACTAACTGATATACGAATTGCTCAAATATTGACGTATCTAAAATTTGAAAAAGTAAAATATAAGTTCAGTTGGACACGTTGCAGTTACATGATGTTATCAAAACAAAGTAAACGAAACCTTAAACTAATTCTCAAACTTGTTTTATATTTGACTAATATCAACTAGGTTGAGCTTGAAATCAATACTACTACTAGAGAAACACAAATCAATCTTGAAAATGTTTGATAAATTGAATTTCATAACCTCAAACTTGGAACTAGTCACATGAAGTAGACAGAACTGAATTAGTCCAACGAAGTAGTTAATTTATTTGTCATGTTACACTATTTATTTATCTTATAAAAAGGTTGAAATTAAACTAGTCAAGATCTTAATTTCTCCTCATTATTCAAAGTTGTTATTTTTTCTTAGTGGCCCAAGTCATGCTCATGCTATATTAATGGACCCAAGTAGTTTTCTTATTTCTGCAGGGCCTAATTTTGAGAAATTGCTTTGGGCTCAAATGAAAAATGGACTCTCATAGCCCAATATTTAATTAGAAAATAAAATTGATAGCCCATTGCGATTTATGATCAATCCTTTTATTTTGAGAAAAGATTTATATTCAATCCTGAAAATACTCTAATTAGTCAAAACTCAAAAGTCTCAGCAAAAACTTCGACTTCAAATTTGGAGTTATTTGCATTTTCAAACAACCATTACATGTGTATCAAATGGTACGACATTTATATTTCAATCTAAAATAGTTATTATGAGATCAAACTCATTTATCATTACAAATTTACAACCTTAAGTTTGATATGCATTTGAAAATTGGACAATAAAAAGGTGAATGTACTCTGAATATTGAGTGGCGTTGCAATAAATAAATAGAAACTGAAATTATTTTATCATTATACTAATATATTTCGATTAATATAACTGCACTAACTTGAAACTTCAAATAAAATTTGAGGATATTAAAAAACTAAATTAACATTTACGTTATTTTTTTAAAATATGGGTCTAAAAAACATACTTACCTACCATTTACAAAACATAATTGAGAATGTTTTTACATCAAATCTTATAAAATTTGAAACTAACATGGATTAAATTCGCTACATCATTTAATAGGGGTCTTGGACCATTCCATCCAATATTATAACCTACTTATTTATCATTTTTAGAAATCTACTAACACCCCAATTTTGATTTTATATTTGTTCGTATAATGATAATAATGATGATTGTACGTTAGGAGGTAATAATGAGACATGACATGATGATTTTGGCAAAATAGTTTTCAAACAATTTGAAACTTAGCAATTAAGAGGGCTCATAAAAAACCTAAGGTTTCAAAGATTTAAATAAATTAAGTAGGCGCAAAATAATTAAGTAAACTAGCTCGTTCATTCAATGACCAATCAGAATCGTCTTTAATTTTCTAACCACACACCCGCCCGCAGGCAACCGATTCCCCTCGACCGGCAAACGCCAAAAACCCGGTTTTAATTCAGAAACCGGCCCGGTCCGGTCTGACCCATGCGTATATACGAAGAGTTATTGGCAGATAACCATTTTTTTCCCCTTTCCCTAAAATGTTTCTCTCTCTTATCTCTATTTTCTTGTCAAATATTTTCTCTCTCATCCAAAATCATCAAATCATCGCCTGAGAAGTTCGCCGCCAACCGCTTTTTTTGCTGATGGCCGGAACATTGGTACGCGCCGGAGTTCGTATCTCTTTTCGTGTTGATTTTTCTCTTGTTTATTCATTTTTTTAATTGTGGTTGATTGTTATTCGTTTCGTGTCATTTAGGGCAGAAAAAATTTGCCGTGTTTGTGAGAAATATGATTGTTTATGTGCTGAAATTTTATGTTGCAATCAGGTGGTTACACGTAAATCACATTGCTAGCTATTGGAGGAATTGCTGGAATCGGTTTTGCATTTGAAGCATTTTCTGAGAAATAGGAGTTTCTAGGGTTTTGCGTTTAGTGATTGGGGAAGTTGGGGGGGATTGTTTGGAAGTTGCGATTGGTTGATATTCTTTAAATTGCGTTGAAGAGACTGGGGAAGAGAGACGTGGGTTGAGGTTGAGGTTGAGGCTGAGGTTGAGGAGGAGGATAATGTGTATACTTTGCGTGATTCAGAAGTGGTCGCGGAGGATTGCTACCATGTTGCCATGGCTAGTGATACCACTGATTGGGTTGTGGGCTCTGTCGCAGCTCCTGCCGCCTGCGTTCCGATTCGAAATCACGTCGCCGAGGCTCGCTTGCTTGTTAGTTCTGTTGGTAACACTTTTCTGGTACGAGGTTCTGATGCCGCAGCTGTCGGCGTGGAGGGTCAGGAGGAATGATAGGCTTAGGGAGAGGAAGAGGTTTGAGGCTATTGAAATGCAGAAGTTGAGGAAGACTGCCACTCGGAGGTGTAGGAATTGCTTGACAGCGTATCGGGATCAGAATCCTGGTGGGGGGAAGTTCATGTGCTCGTATTGTGGCCATATTTCGAAGAGGCCGGTTCTGGATTTGCCTGTCCCTCCTGGGATGGGTAATTCGGGGATATTGAAGGATTTGGTTGGGAAAGGTGGGAAGATATTGAATGGGAAGGCTTGGTCGGATAATGGGTGGATATGTGGGCAGGATTGGCTGGAGAATGGGAATTGGGTTTCGGGACCTTTTGCTGGCAAGTCGAATTGGAAGAGGAATGGTGGTGGCTTATTTGGTGGGGATGATGACCATTGTCTGGCGGAAAAATCTTATTCTCGTGTTTTTATTTTTGCTTGCAAAGCATTGACTACTTTCTTACTGAGCATCATGTGGATTTGGAGAAAGATTTTTAGGGTTAGTTCGTCCAGAGATGATACTTCATCTGATTCAGAACGCAGAGGAATGCTGGATAATCAAAGTGAAAATGGAGGGAATGGTCAGGAGAGTAGAGGGGAGAAAGCTCGAAGAAAAGCTGAGGAGAAGAGGCAAGCTAGATTAGAGAAGGAGCTACTGGAAGAGGAGGAAAGAAAGCAGCGCGAAGAGGTCGCAAGGTTGGTCGAAGAACGGAGGAGGTTACGTGATGAGAAAATGGAGGCTGAAAAAGAGCGTGGAAAGGGGTCCCCCCGAGCTAAGGAGAGAGATAGTAGAAAAGAATCTGAAAGGAAGCGCCAGGAAAAGAAGAAGGAGAAAGACAGAGGATCAAGTAAAAGCAACTCTGATGTTGAGGAGTTGGAAAAGAGAGTGGGCAAGGAAAGTGACCAGAACAAGAGGAGTGATAGTGATAGACGGGAGCAACAGAGAAGTACACCTGAAAGTATGAAAGCTCATGGTACAGAAACGGGGCATGGATTTAAGGGTGCAGCAGGCAATCATAACCGAGGGAATGCTGGAACAAGATATTTTGATCGTATGAGGGGCACATTTTTATCTTCTTCCAGAGCATTTACTGGAGGTGGTTTCTTCGGAAAAAATACTAACACGTCTACTGTTTCAAGAGAACAGAAGCCTAGCTCATTGGCAGAAAATGCCCAAACTCTTATATCTAGAAAAGAAACAGTACAACATGACCAGGCTTCTGGGAGACCAACTGTAAATGGAGATGATAAGAGTTCTAACCGGCCGGTAAGTTTCTTCACGTGTTCTGTTGTTTTAACTTTGTGCATCTTCGTCACTATCAGTGTCTAGTCATGGAGTTTGTTTATATAATATTCTCATTTATGCCACTTGTTCTTCTGCAGGTGCTCATTGAACCTCAACCATGTACAGCCCCTAAAAAGTCGTGGCAGCAACTATTTGCTCGTTCACCAGCTGTTGGCCCCCCCTCTAACTCGAATGTTATAAGCAGGCCAGCCGGGAAGCATAAAGCAGAAGTTCAGAGCACTCCTTTCTCGGGTAATCCTCCCTCAACACAATCGTTTGACAATCCTATCGATTTTGGGCTGCAGTCTCCATTCAGTCTACCATCATTTCCCTTTGGATCGAGTAGTAGCAGTACAGCTCTTCCATTACCCTCTGAATCCATGCTCCCTAAAAGGGTAGATAAACCACATCAATTCCTGCCAGAGGAGTCAGAGATTTTTGAAGACCCCTGTTATGTTCCAGATCCGATATCCTTGCTTGGACCAGTTTCTGAATCACTCGATAGCTTTCAGCTGGACCTGGGTTTTGTTGATACTGGAATGGAAAAACCATGTTCGGTGAAGACTAAAGCTGCACCTTGCAAAGTTACCAAGCCATCACCGATTGAGTCTCCATTATCGCGGTCACGTGTTTCAGAAGATAGCTCTAATGGCTTAAATGACAATGGCACGTGGCAGATGTGGAATAGCTCTCCTCTTGTTCAGGATGGTCTTGGTTTGGTTGGTGGGCCTGTCAACTGGCTTATGCATCCAGAGATGAACTTGTCTAGCAAGGAGGATATGCGTCAGGTACCTCATAAAACAATGGCTTCGCTGTTCAAGAAGGATGAGCAAACCTCTTTGAGCTCTCATCCTCCCCAGCATGTTCTATTTGGGAATTCTCAGAATGGTGGAACAATTAATACATCTGGGCCTGGGCCTGCAATTTCTGATGGTCCGTGGTTGCCAAGAACTTTATTTGGACCAAGTTCTGATAATCAACCTATGATGAAGCCTAAGGGGGAAACCATTCAGAATGGCCTGATTTATGGAAATGCTAGTGGACCTCCTGCTAACCATCAGTTTGACCTGCCTGCTTCTAATTGTTGGACTAGGTAAGCATAACATAATGAATTATATTTTCATATTTCTCTCTTGGTTTCTGTTGCCTGGTACCACTCATTTTCTGGAGATGTTTTTACTATGCGCGAGTTTTCCCATTGGCCATGGCTAGTTGTGCGAGTTATATGATATGTTTGAATTGCCATTAGCTTGAAGTTGTTCTTTAACCCACACTACAACCTCTCAGATATAGGTTCCAACTTCCAAGTGTGAGAAGTTTGATAGGTTAAAGTTCTGAAGGAATTTTATCAATCAGCTAAATGTTATTCTAGGAATACTATGTACAGTGGTTACAAGTATATTTGACCGAAGATTGTATCCTTCTTTTGCCTGCTCATTCTGAGATTTGGCCATTCTAATAATGTTCTAATAATTTTCTTCAACAATGAAAATTAAAAGATGGGCCCTCCTAGTTATGCCTCTTTTCTTTTAGGGATATTTGTTTTATAGGGCAGTCATGACGGAAGTTGGAGTAGGATTGGATTTATGTTCACACTTCTCTACTGGTGCTCTCTATTTGTAGATATCCGAATGTAGGAGAAATGGACCTGTGCATCATGTATAGAATGAGGAGAGTTTGTTTGATACACGATGCATAGGTCAATTTCTCATTCAGGTGGACAAACTATAAATCAACATTGTCCAACTAGATGAGAAATTTCCCTATGCTTCATGTATCATGGAATTTGCTCATTCTATTCCTTGCACATAGGGACCCCAAAGTTCAACTATTAACTGGTGTTGTGATGGAGCATTTTCCCATTACAATTGAATTCATCGCATAATTGTATTATAGTTGGCTCTGTTTAGAATTTTCATTTCGAATGTGACTTAGGATTGGATTTAGGGCTGTAAAGGTGGTTCTTTAGGTCAAGCTTAGCTTCCTCTCTAGATATTCCTTAGAAATGGTGAATGACGGAGTTTTGACTAGGAGAAAGAAGTTTGCGGTTATAGGATAAGCGTCTCCCTAGTTACAGTTTGAAGCCTGTGGTTGCGATACATTTAATCTTTATGTCCAATTAAAACTTGCCAAATTTATTTTGTACAAATTGGAGGTGGTTACATTGAATGTATCTGTCTGTATGCTGTCCCTCTCAAGCTTTCCTTCTATGATGAAACATACTATATTTTCCGAGCTGTCTTGTTCATTTCGGTTGTGGTGTTCCTGTTTGCAGAAAAGACTGGACGGTGCCGGGTTCACGAGAAAGTGTCGGAAGCTCCCCTATGAACAGGCCTCACATTGGAGGCCTCTACTCCCCGCCAGATGTACAGTCTCTTTGGTCATATGAGTAGATAGGAAAAAAAAAAGAAACGAAAAAACGAAGGAACAATGACATAGTATCGTGGGAACTCGAATTCCTCCTGTTGTGAAGAGGAAAGAAAATAGCCTCTTTTTTGGGAGATCTATATAATACAGGATTCGCATTGTATCTTCCTTCTTTTCTATACAAGGGAGATTTTAATTTTAGCCTCATATATGCATGCGGCGTTTCCAGGTATAATTGAACGCGTTCTTCGCCTAATTAATTAACGTCTTTTTCCAGTTTCTGCTGAATTTATAACCCGATAACGTCGCCTCGTGATCCAGATGTGTAGATTGGGAAAAATTTGAGCAGTTTTTGGTGTTTTTCTCTGTTGAGAAAATTTAGTGATGCTTCAGGTGAAAGTGAAACACCATGTGTATGTATATATTCTGTATATTTTGTTTCTGTGGTTTCATTAGATTAGTCATGATCAGAATAGTGATATTTGCAGTTTTAGAATATGGGTTTTGATTCGAATATTTGAATAATTTTAAAACTGTCCCAGCTCATATTTCCTATCATAGATTGATTGATCTTTGTCAAGATTTATCTAAAACAAGAGACACATAATAATTCCAAAGGATGACAAAATGTGAGATTATATAATTCGAAAATTAGCATAAACATACAAATGGCTAACAATCAATCAGAGAAGGAATCCAAATCTTGCCTAAGGAAATACGATTCGATTACATAATAATAATCTCTAAATCATCACAATAATCATGAAAGAAAAAAAAAAAAAACCCTAAGCTTCTGCTTCTAACTCTGTGTTTTTCTCTGGCTGCTGTGGCGATGGAGGCTCCTCTCCTTGCCATGTCCAAACCACATCCTTCAACGATGGCCTTATCTCCTTCTTCACCATCTTCTGATACTCCAACGTGTCGCCGTTCGCCTTCTTCATCTCGACGAGGTGGAAATCCGGGGCGACCTCGAAGATCTCCGCCTCGATCGACAGCGCCCCTTTCCTCCCCTCCCTCGTCCCGTCGAGCTTGAGGTGCCCGCCGTCCTTCTTCGACACTTTCAGCTTTAGTCGAGTCGCGACCTCCTCCAGCTTCGAGATCACGGCCTTGGCGCCCCGGTTAGATGTGAACTTGATCTCCTTCCTCTGATGGTCGCTCCCCTCGAACAAGCCGGAGAGGTCGAACCCGGCTGAGAGTGAGATTATCTCGAACGCGTTTAGGTTCGCGGGCTTTGCCAGCTCGGCCTTTGTCGTGTCGACTTCGAGAACTGCTTCCGTTGTCGGGTTGGGTAGAGCGTTTCTCGATGATTTGGATTTGAGGCCGCGACGGAACCAAGAATTCTCCATGATCTTGGATATGGAGATCCTCGTGTTCGGATTCGGATCCAAGATCTTCGAGATCAGCTTGCGGGCGTCGGGCGGTATCCAGTTCGGATACTTGAACTCGCCTTTCCCGATCTTCCGATACATCTCCATCAAGTTCGCGTCGTGGAACGGGAGATGACCCGACAGCAGCACGAACAAGATCACCCCGCAAGACCAGATGTCGGCTTTAGCCCCATCGTACCCTCGTCTACTAATAACCTCCGGGGCAACGTAGGCGGGCGTCCCACACGTCGTGTGGAGCAACCCGTCCTGATGCCGACACTCGGCCAGCGCACTCAGTCCAAAATCGGAGATTTTCAGGTTGCCGTGCTCGTCCAGCAGCAAGTTCTCGGGTTTCAGATCCCGGTGGTAAACCCCCCGGCTATGGCAGAAATCGACGGCACTGATCAGCTGCTGGAAGAACTTCCTCGCCACGTCCTCCTTCATCTTCCCCTTCGTCACCTTGTTGAAAAGCTCGCCGCCCCTCACATACTCCATGATGAAGTAGATCTTCGCCTTCGTCGCCATGACCTCGTAGAGCTGCACGACGTTCGGATGCCTCACGAGCTTCATCACCGAAATCTCCCTCTTGATCTGCTCCATCATCCCGACCTTCACAATCTTCTCCTTGTCGATCACCTTCACCGCCACGCTCTCGCCACTCTTGAGATCCCGAGCATGGTAGACCTTCGCAAACGTGCCCTGCCCGAGCATCTTCCCGAACTCGTACCTCTCCATCAAGATCCCACCTTTACTATCCATTATTCACCAACAAACTCAAAAACACTACTTTTTCTTAACCAAGCTACGAACTAAACACGACGTTCAAGAAAGCAACGACTCCTCAACCGTCTTCACAAACATCGTCGTACGAGCCCAACGAATACCGAACCAGAGCCGCCTTCTCGAAGCAGATATCGATAGGATTGGGATTCAACTGTCCAATCTCATCGAAGACGAAGAATGGCAGCTCGAATCGAGCTTCTGCCTCATCAAAATCGGAGAATGATGTCTGTCTAGCCGGAAAACACATCTTTCAGCATTCCCTGGTCTTTGTCTTGAGCTAGAGAATACTGAGAGTGGTGTCGATTTTTCGAGCACGAAACCTGAAAACAAATCCCAAAATTGAGTGCAATTCAGCAAATCAGCATCACAATTCATGAAAAAAGAATTAAGGGTTACAATTCAGCAAATCAGCATCACAAATCAGCATCACAATTCAGCAAATCTATCGATCAAAACTTGAGATTCCACAAGGCTTACAATTTACAAACTCCAAATTAAGGATTTTATTGATCAAATTATCAATTTTTCCCACCAATCAATCAAAGATTCAACAAAATCAAAGCTCTTCACAAACCACAAACAACCCTAAGAAGAACATCTTCAACAAACCCAAATTGCATCCCATTATCGGCTATTATACTAGAAAACACAAATCCATGAATTTATAAACAACAAAAAGCGATTAAAAGAGCAATCTTTGGCATAAACAACAAACATAAATACAATAATTGAAGAAACCCAAATCAACATGGAGAATATTCCACACATCACACATTCCAAAAAGGGAAAAATCCCACAATCATACCCCATGATTGGATCTGATAAATTCCCAAATTTCCAAAAAGCAAGAATCTTTCACAAAAAAAACAGTAATCAAATATCAGAAAAAGGAATGAATCTGCAAAAATCGTACCCTTTTTTTCCAAATTGGGGGGAAAAATTCAGGATTTGTGAGAGACGTAGGGCAATTGAATTGAGGTGAGTGGTTTGGTTTTGAGTGTGTGTGGTGTGTGTTTTTGAAAGAGCAGAAGAGAGGGTGTGAGGAGGTGGTGATTATATACTAATTTCGCGTCTACAGCTAATCATTATCAGACTATTAAAATAGTAAAAATCTGCAATTAATTATTTTATTTATTGGAAACCAAATTAGAGGAGAGTCATTAGTGGTTGGACTCTTTTAAACGTATTACAGCCACCTGTGATTAAATTATACGAATTTGTTTATTTTTACTATAATATTCTCAAATATATTCGTTATGCTTTCTATAAAGTGATAAATACCACACCACTTTTCATAGCGCCAGAGCTACCTATTTTTGATTTGACGATATTGCCCTTTTCATCGGTAATATGTAAAATTACACACACTTTGATTATCATATTTGTTTCAATTTTGCCACGTGAATGTTTCAATTTCGAGGGTTTTAGTCCAAATTTGATTGTGTAGAATTAGAATTTGATCAAAATTGGTGTATCTTACAATAATTAATCCCCAATTATTATAGGTAAGTCATGTCATGAGTGTATCAGAGACAATTAGACTTCTACTTGGTCTTTTTAATTCGGCCAAACAAGAATTTTTATTGTATTTTATAGTTTACTAGTTACATTAGACTTCTACTTGGTTTTTGAGTAATTAATTCCACCAAAGACATTATTCTTGGGTCGTACGTAAATATATTAAACGAATGTTGAGTTCTGGTTAGATCATTATTTTAATGAAATATGTATATATTTTGTGGATTAATTTTGGTACAATTATATAGGCAAAAGAAGAATAGCTCTATATTATAAACTTGATCTACAAGATACTAAAAATTCAAATTCATATCTTCACCACTTCACCACAAACATAATTATTGTGAAAAAAAATATCTATATGATTATTAGCTCCATTATAAAAAGCAATGTATTGCTGAAGCATAAGTACCACCAAATATAGCATCTTAATGGAAATCAGTAATCATTTGATTATTAGCTCCACCAAATTAATTATTATTAGATATATAATTAACCAGCATTTGAAGGTTCACCTGAGGAAGCCACTTCACCAAATTAAGGTCCTTTCCTAATTAAAGTTTTTTCTTTTTCTTCTTCTCTTTTGCCTTTTTCTTGTAATTGGTTTCTAAAGTGATTAGTGAGGGGGATTATTTTTTGTCTTATATAATTTGAAATTACTTGAGTACCTTTTGCTTTATATGGAAAAAGGGTCTCTTCTATATAGTGTAGTACTTTATAAATTGTTATTAGAGGGAGTGATGAAATTTAATAATGTACAAATTTTGTAGGTTACATTTTGGGGGTGTCAATGGATATTGGATTCAGTCCAAATATATGGATCTAGATCACTCTTTTAAAATTTGAATTTTTTAAAGTATGGGGACCATACGTATTTGATTCGGATTCGGATCATCACTCTAAATTTTGGGTCGATCTGGATATGGATCTTGATTTTTAAGATCCAGATCCGGCAAAGATCCAATCCATGGATCCATTTGCTTTATGTGATATATAATATAATTTTTATTTGTATTTGTAGTTATAATTTGAATCCTAAAAATTTGTCCAAATTCATAGTGAAATTAGAGGAAGAAAAATATACTCATCCTACCATTTTTAAGTATGATACATAGAGATGATAAGAGATTATAGATGTGAATGAGAATGAAGTTTAATTTGTTTAATTTGTCCAAATTCATAGTGGGTTAATGCATGTTACTTTAGCTGCTGCTATAGCGATGAAGGTGGGCTGTAACGCATGTGAAACATGTTTTTATATGACCAACTTAACTATTAGAAAATTCTTATTATTTCGTAATATTCAAGTTTGGCGACTTGTTTGAGTTTGATAACACTATGCTTAATCACTACAAATAAATAATTTAGGACCCTCTAAGGAAACTTCCCCGATTAAAATATTATCACAAATATTGCTCACTCATCATCTTGATATATATTCAAAATGAAACCATTTTCGAATATAGTACTATTATATTTTATATTTTATTTGATTGGATATTATATTTATATTTATGAAAACTGTAACAGATACAATGAAAGAGAGTCGTGTAATTTTATTGGACCTCCACAAAAAAAACAGGCAGACTAATCACCAGACATTGGTCCCATTCCCATACATGTATCATATATATATTTATATGTAATAAATATTCATAAAAATGATGTATTAATTCATAAAATAATTCGACCAACCTTCGAAGGTCTTTTTCTGTCTTTGTGTAGTTATTTTCAGCGTCAACTCCCTATTTCTCACCGTACACGTGTCACCTTCATTTTTTAATTTATAATTCTCACTCAAATAATATTGCATTTTTTTATTACATTCTTATTTTTGGGTTCTTGAAATTCTAGATTTCTCTAGACTCTTTCACTCCTTGTTATGAGAGAGGGAATTTTGAAGATATATTGCACATTCTTTTCGAAGTAAAATGAAGTTTTAAATTTGGTTTTATATATATTTGAAAACAAACTGTCTTATAAATTCAATAAATCTTACACTTGTCCAACTTTCTAATTATTTGGGAATCTCTATGTATGTGTATTTGAGTTGACATTATGTTTACATATTTGTTTGCACTTTATAATAGTATGTATATACTAAAAATTAAACAACAATGTCGGAAGATAAAACACCTACTTTTATGATGACGCAGGTGTTGTATATATTTTATATCTCAATCGCAAATGAATATCGAGTTATCATCGACAATAATTTTGCAGAATAATATTTATGAAAATGGAATCAAAATTTTGCACGCTAATTCGTATTTAATCAAGTGGAAAAAGTTAAGCCTCAAAACCAAGATAATATAATTATCTTCCCCTGGGATAAGCCACAGAAACTAGATAAGAATTAATATGTGGTTACACATTTCAATAATTGTACAATTAAGTCTCGTAGGTTATATCCTATAAACCTTACTAAGTCTTAAATAACAATTCATGTCTCAATCTCTCAATTTAAAGAACTACACTTTTCCCACATTTTCCAGCCACTCAAAATCATATTAAAAGATGATAAATGTTAAAGTTATAAGGAAGGGGAGAAAAACACAGAAGTAGAGAACATATTAAGATATAATCCTCGATCCACAAATTCCAAATACAAAATATAAAAGAAAGAGAAGAAAGGAGAGAAAAACACAGAAGTAGAGAGCAAATTTAGATATAATCCTCGATCCACTAATTCCAAGTGCAAGATCAAAGATTCCAAGTACAAAACGTAAAAGAAAGAGAAGAAAGAATGAGAGAAAAACACAGACGCAGAGAACGGAAAAAGACAGTTTCAGTAATATCAGTCCGTTGAGTTCAGTTACGAATATTATATACAAGATAAAATTAAATCTGGATATATAATATAATAAAGTAATGTCCAAAAATAATATTATTGTTTATAACAAGAACATTATTGATACGTTTCAAATATTACATAGAAAAGATAATTTGATCAAATTTCGTGTATTGTTTAGCAATTAATCCTTAACTCATTTAGACATAAGGTTGCTCTACCAAATATATACATGGATAGGATTGAACACAAAATTCAGACACGTCAAGAAAATTTGACAAGAACATGATCCTAAATCTGAGAGCTGTGTTTGCATTAATACTTCGATCAAGACAAGTATTTCTCATGTAATTTTTGGACAACTAAACATGCATCGCCATCACTAGTCTCATTTTGACATGCAAAATCGACAGATCACAAAGCAGCAGTTGCAAGAATCAGAAGAAACTGCCAAGAACACCCAACCACCATTGTGTGTGTGTGTGTGTGTGAGGGAGAGAGAGAGATGGAAAGATATATGGAGAGAGAGAGAGAGAGAGAGAGAGATGGAGAGATATATGGTTATATATATATGTATATAGAGAGAGAGAGAGAGATGGAGAGATATATGGAGATATATATATATATAGAGAGAGAGAGATGGAGAGATATATGGAGAGAGAGAGAGAGAGAGAGAGAGAGAGAGAGAGAGAGAGAGATGGGTAGTTGAAGGGTCTAAAATCATGTGAAAACAATATACATTTGGACATAATACAGTTTGAAGATGACAGAATATGTTTTGGGAGTCATCAAATTGATGGAATGAATATGATTTACAACACAGAGAAGAGATGAGGTTTTGAGTTGCATTTTCTTACAACCAATATATGCACATAGCAGAGGCGTAAACAGACGATTTTCTTACAGCATTTGAAACAGATTTGTTCAAATATTGGCGTAAACCGGGTAAATCTAAGATGACGCGCGCATGGTTGTCTCCGTCTCACCCACTGATACTTCCTCAGTGGCCACTGCTGCTGACTCACAGGCATGCAGCACAGTGCATAAGTCGCTCGTTTCCAGGAACTGCTCGGCATTGATGAGGATAATAGGCGCATACTCGAAAACTAGATTCTTGCACTGCAAAAACAAAGGATTTTCTTCATCAATTTGTCTATATATAGTGTTATATCATGACAAAAGGTCCAAACATTGCAATATTAGTGGAAGTAATGCTACTTAAAGTTCCCTTTAGGTTTACCTTTTTGGCATTTTTCCCGATAGAGTCACATGCCTTCAAAAGCATCTCGACTATTTCCAACTGAAACAAAAAACATATATCAGCTCATATAATTCGCCACATTGTGAAGGAAATGTGTTTAGTAAAATAGAAGTGAATTATATAAGATAAGTTGGTGCAATTTCCTAAAAAGCTACCTTGGTGTCTGGATCTTTCAACTTCAGTAGGGCCTCTGCAACGACGGTGTGGCATAGATCGCATGTATCTTTAGGGAGTTGCAGAGACTTGGCATCGCGTTCTCCACAGAGATTAACCTTTCGGCAGAATCCTTGAGAATCTATAGAGGAAACCTCTAGGAAAAATAGAGGCGCATAATAGTCGACCAAAACAATGCACTGCAAGAACCAGATACTATCAGACAGTTTCGCAATAACAGTTCTATTATCTTTCCACAAAGCCAAATCATTTGATGTTTTCAATAGCTGGATATGAAACACACGCGCATAGCACTATATTAGATAAGATAGGTTATTGACATGAAAGGAAAATCGACAAAATAGTTAAAACTTTCGACTTTCAGCTGACAATTAAGCTCATCAGACTGTCCTAGTACCTGCTGCTTGAAGGAAGGTATCTTAGAGCAGGATTTGTGAAGAATGGTAATGATCTCTTCTTGGGTATCATTTAGTTGAAGGTAATTTAGAGCCTCAGAAGCAAACTCTTCACACAATACACAGAAATCTTCCTTCTTGGTAACTTCTTGCACGTATTGAGCTTCTCCCTTGTCATTCGACTGCAGGACTGCAAATAGAGGACCAGCATTAGTACTTGCTAGAATCTCTTTGTAAGAGATCTAAAATGATATTTTAACTTCTAAAGAAACCAACAGAGCAGAAATAGAAGGAATCGAGCATTTGGATGGAAAACAGATGTCCACACAATGACTAGAGAGTGCTGTCGGTTAAGGAAACTTGTTTTGGAGGAGAATTTTAGCAGCCAACAACATTTCGAGGTCAAAACATGCTAACGTGGTTTACTACAAGGATTTTAAGGCTTTGAAAGCTGAGCACAATTTTATTGTAAGCACTAAGAGGAATTCACACATGTCCAAAGATGGGATTAGAAAAAAACCATCTTTCCCACAGTTTTGAGTGTTATTTTTCATAAGTTTGTATGGAGAGGCATACAAATACAATCCACTGGTCTCATAAAATTGAGCTCACTGATACTATATGGCAAGATCAAACCTATATTCCAAAGTAATCATCTTTGCAAGAAATGAAACAAAATCATCACTTGATATAACGACCTTAACAATTTCAATGTTCTCACCAACACAATTACCTGTCAGGTCTCTAGCATTACAGCACAAGCAGCTGCTGAGCACGACTAACAGTAATAGTACCCTCCCGTCCATACTGCAAAAACAATAATTTTTAACCCAAATTGCGAAAGACAAATGGACAAAAACAAAACCAGAGTATTACTAGCAGCAAAGTATGACGAAGGAAAATCAAGATAGCTAAAAACTAAGCTTAAAAATTCCTTAAAGAAACTCAGAAAACTAAACATATAGTAGTAGGTTTCTTAGTTTCTGGACACAAAGCTCTCGAAAGCTAAGATATTTCCTTCACTAAAACCAATCTCCATAATCCTTTTACATCAAAAACACAAATGAAATTTGCTGTCTGCTTTAGCTGCTAATCTCTTATATTCAAATATATCAAAATCTCATTACATCAAAGTCAACCTAAAAATCAGCTGTGGCCTTACATTAACTGACAAAAAAATACACTCTAAAACAAGCTTTGACCTTCATCAAACCATACTCCTACTAAAGCACTAACTGCTCCTCCTAAATTGTAAAAGCAAATAAAGTAACCAACAATTCTCCCATAAACAGCAGCAAAAGCAAACACAACAGCTATTATATTTTTCGCATTGACCTACACACACAAAGGCAATCAACTGAAAATTCAAATTGAGGCTCGATCAGCTGAATCGGAGCTAAATCACGAATCCGATCCTTTAATCAATCAGCTAATTGCCACTAATCACAATCAATCAGCATGAATAATCCATCTCCCGCCCCCAAAATTACACCAAAATAATTCAATTTTTTTAACAAATAGAATCAAATGAATCGGAAACAGAATCACGAAATATCTCTTTTACCTTATCCGCGAATGATAAGGGCTGCTTATGCAAGGTTAGAGAGAGAGGAGAGAGAGCTGCTTCTGCAATTCCTTCACGCAACGGATTTAAAAATAAAATAAAAATGGAATTAATCGTTTATTTATATACACAAGAACACTTTTGCTGTTTACTGGCGTGGGCCAATTACGTTTTGCCACGTGTGAATTCATTTAATTGGCTTTATTTAGATAAAATCCGCGGTTGATGATTGATGAGACGAAAACGCGAATATTCGTTTCCCACTAAACATATTTTATTAGCATATTATTTAGAAATTTCCCATAGCAGAAAATATAAATAGTAGGATTGGATTGATTTATATGATTTCTATGAAGATATTTTTGATGTTTTATTAGAAAAAATATTGGGAATATCCAAAATTGGTGGCGTGTGTGACTGGTAAAATAAATCAAACGTGGTGATGAACAACTTGTTGCCTTGATCCAAATAAATCCAAATTCCATGATTGGAAATATTTAAATGCTGGTTAAATATTTTGTATTTCAGTATTTACGGAAGCTGCGTATATTACAAAATAAAGAATTCACGACATGTATATTATCAACGTAACATAAATGCTGTTTTTCGAACTATACAAATTAGTTTTATGAGGAAATGTATAAAAATAATCAATTTAAGATAGTATAAAAATATTTAAAAAAAATAGCCTCTTATTTTACGAATTTGTACGTGTAAATTCGTGAAATGGTGTTTTTACACTCCATTTCATGAGTTGAACATGCAAATTCGTGAATTGGTGTGTAAAGTGCA
>JAYJMF010000044.1:4427774-4438035 GCA_036873715.1 Salvia sclarea | reverse complement strand
TTCGCAAATCATGGAAACAATCCATTAGTTTATCTCTATTTATTTTTATAAAGATTTATAATTAACCATTGATTTTAGAAAAACTACCAATTTGCCATCCAAATCCAAATTGATTTGAAATCAATTTGAAAATTTTGATTTGTGTTTAAAGATATATAGATTATTATCATACAAAGCTAACACTCATGTATTACTTGTTTAAAGCAAAAAACAATAGTCTTATGAAGATTGATTGCAGCTAATTGTATCATTATTTTTAGAAAAACTAATAAAGAAATGTCAACCTATCAATATATAACTTTTTATATCTCGAAAATTTAATACTAGTAGAAAATTACATATCGAAATTTATGGGCCAATCGGATTCAACAGCAATTCTCCAAGAAAAGCCCATTATTAATAATAAATTCTAGGGAAAATCGGGCCTGCCCAAACCATATTTATCGGGCCAGGCATTCTTGAAAGCCCATATTGAAAAATGGTTCACTTATTTTAATCACATAAAAATTAGTAACTTATTATACACATATTGATGGTGTTTAGATATATAGGAATTAATATAATAGATATGAAAACTTATAAGACAAGGGTTCATTCGACGGGTCAAGATCTGTCAGACGATAGTCGTATTCAAGTCCAACTCCACATTTAGTGGCATAATACGCTATTTTATAAATATTTTGTAGTGTTTGAAGTCGTATTCGAGATATATATATCGCTCTTTCAGTATTAATAGTATAATTTAGGCAAATTGAAATAATCATAGTTGTATTTTGAATTTAAGCCATGTGAAATGATCTTTGACAAAATAAAAATAAGAATCCGAGAATAAAAAAATTAAGTTGTTTGACATTCCTTAATGAAAGTCCTACTCAACTTGAAAATGCTATAATCGTGCTAAATAAGTAATTCATGTGGTTTGTAAATTGTAACAGTTGTAATGATCTTCCACGAAAAGCATGCATGTATAAATTATAATTAACACTAACCACGGATTAATTAACGACTAAGCAGCGTGGATTTGAGCTTTCTTTTGTAAATACATAATAATAATAGTCTACTCCAAGGTGGAGTTAGAGTTAGGATAGGATAAAGGAACTAATCGTTTATTAAAAAATTAAAATGTACATATGCGTGCAAAATGTGAGGTTCCTATAATTAATAATTTGTGTTCATTATAACATAACAAATCCTAATTAACATTTATTACTTAAAATTAAAGTTTCAAATTATTTACTCTATATACTACAATAGTAACATATGTACCCTAATTAATTGGGCATAACAATTAACTCTAATTAATAAGTATATAAAAAGTTAAAACATACAGAGTGATATCTATACGTGTATATATACATACTTATTAAAACATACATAGTGATATCAGTAAAATGAAAAACAATAACGAAATATGAATATACTTACAAGGATTTCATAATATAAGAATAGAGGATCTCGTTCCAAACATCCGGCAATCCTGGAAGACACCAGTGGAGACAATCGGCATAGTTCTGGGGATTTGCTAGCCGTTCCTTACTCAAGGGATGGAAAAACCTCCTATATATCGATGGATGAGCGTCCAATCTGTAGTCCGACATATGAGATATATTCAAATATTCGATAGTTAGCCCTCTCGTCTTCAGCTTTAGCACGACAGAGTCAACTATATGCATCATATCTCGATCTATTCCGATTCCCCCTTCCCCCACATCCAAAATCGGCTCAGTTTTATTGTGGCAAAATGGCACAACATTTCTGCCCTCGCCTCTGCATTTTATATACAAAATAAAAATAACTAATTAAGCTCATAATAAATAAAAATAAATTATAAATGAATAATAATAACAATAATAATAATAGTAACGCACTGAGATGAGTGAAAAGGTGAGGGACCCATGAAGAACAACTTAGTTTTGGCTCGATTAATGTTGATTTCCAACCAATCCGACCATGTGGTTAGGCCCATTTCATAGCGTTGGAGGTTCGTATTCCCATCAACCCTTTCGTAGATTGCATCCGAACTCCCAAACGATCCCCATCTGTTCATACAAAATGATCAAAATGAGAGATATACTGGCCAAAACCATGCAAACAAAACATGTAATTATACTTGATTATTTTACCAATCAAGGCGAGAGGGAGAGATTAGTAATTACAAGAGTGTCATGTTCGGGCCGAGCCACCACGCATAAGAGTCGAAGACGAGGAAATCCGCATCGCGCCATTGGCTAGCATGCTTCTCGATTGATGAGATCCTAACGGTACGATTGTGAAAATTCGAGTGATGAAACGGATCGTCGCAGTTGGATTCCACTAGAAACGGCGACCAATATGTCTCGATTGTCGCCTCGTATTCCTTCAATCAAAATTAAATGTCACGTTTTCGTGTTATATATATGACTTATATAACACCATAATTAACTAATTAATAATTAATTAACTTACGGTAGCATCAAAGATTAAGGAATTGCCTCTCTTAATTACTGATTTAGGCGATGATTGATTGAGAGAAGACTCAATTAAGCAAAGCATCGAAGCCCATTGATTCTTGCTAATCGAATCCCCCACAAAAACCAATCTTTTCCCCCTTATTTTCTCTAGCAATTTCGTGCCATTGAACCTATATATTGCAAAAAAATAAAAAATAAAAAAAAAATCAATACTATATAGTATAATTTCAATCACAATTAATTTTTAAAAAAAAACTAAATAAATGTAAACATAGGAAGATTCTTTTTTTTTTTTTAAATAATTGAAGGAGGATCGATAATGGTTCCCCATTTCCCAACCTAGGCAGATTACAGTGACGAGGCTGCCATCTCCACTTCTGATATCCGACATCTTTTCTTCCGAACTTGAGACAGGCGTGGTCGTCCAACATGAACGAGCATTTTCTCTCCTCGTAAAGTGGATACGACGCGTTGTCGGAAACCCATTTGCCGGAAAAAATATTGCAGTCACCATTTTCGTGAAAGCTACGAGGAAGAAGAAAGCTTTTATTTTGGGATGTTCGAAGAAAAGTAATGGTGATTATAGTGAAAGCTAAGAGGAAGAAGAGAGTTGCATAATTGGGTGTGATTTTCCTCAATTCAAGATGCATTTTGTGTTTGTATCTTTAGCTATGGATTAGATAGCTCTTTTTACTTTGATTTAAGTTAAGAAAATTGTTTGTTTGGTTGTTTAAGAAGGAAGCATTTGCATGTGCATGTGACTACTACTACTAGTATTATTTTATTATTAGATTTATTTATTTATTTATTATAATAATAGTAATAATAAAGCCATTGCAATTGCCGGAAATACTAGGCCTACTAAAGGCACAAAAATAGAGGGAAAGTGGAAAATTGTCATAAAATGGGGTACCTCGGTTTATTATTTGTACTTGTTCTTTTTTTTTTTTTTAATATCATATTTTATATTTATATTAATTATAAATTGTAATTATTATGAATTTGTAGTTATTATTAATTAATTCAATTTGAAATTTTTTTCATTTTAATTAAAGATATTAAGTATCTAAGTGAGTTATAAAATAAGTCCAAGGAATGTAGAATTAAATAAATGGACCTATTCATCTATCTACATGAAAGATACATATTTATTTATTTATTATTATTATTATTTGATACACATAAATATTGATAAAACATCATTTGTGAGCAAATAGTTTTTAGAAAAGTCAAACGGGTCGGATCCTGGGAAAACCGGGCCGGCCCATATTATGTTGGGCGTCTCATGCGGCTTTACACGCCTATTGGGCCTTCATTAATTTTTTGGGCTTAAAGCCCAGATTATAGAATTTTGTATAAACAATGCATTAAGCATAATAGTATTATTTTTCCTCTATATCTTCAATTTTCTATCTACTTTTTTCTTTTCTTGTAATTTATGCAATCTTTCACTTTTATTTATATTAAATTTTCCTCGTTTTTTTTGTAGTTTCACTTATTCAATCTATTTTACTTTCACCCCATGTGTTTCGAATTTTACCCATGTAATTTCGTTTTCATTTTTTATTCTTAAAATTCCACTCTTTTTTGCCTATAAAAGGGAAAAGGGAAAAGATTGAAAATACATGGGCAAAGGTCAATAGATAAATTACAAGGAAGAGAAGCTACAAATTTTGATAAAAAAATAAATCTCAAATCTTTAAATTCTACAAATTTTGGTGACAATTTTTGTCCGTTTTAACACCACTAATTAAACCAAATATTTGTACAAAATCTACACTAAATTAACACAAGATAAACAAGTTAATTAACTAATAATATGTTTCAATTGAACTACTAAAAGCGAGTTCAAGAGAAAAAATATACTAGCAAATTAAATCTACCTAAACTAATCTTGCAATTCCCTTCTGCCGATCTTGTGCATTTCTCATCAAAGATTCATAATATAAGAATAAAGAATCTGATTCCAAACGTCGGGAACTCCCGGCAGGCACCAATGGGTGCAATCCGAGTAGCTCGTCGGGTTCGCTAGCTCCTCCTCACTTATTTTATGAAAAAAATACTTGTGAATCGACGGGTGAGCATCCTTTCTATATTCCGACAGATGCGTTATGTTCAGATACTCAATGTTTATGCCTCGAGTAGCCAACTTTTCGAGTGCTAATTCTGCAATTCTCATTTTGTCATTGAGAATTGAGAGACCAATTGATTTATCATCAAAAATTGGCTCAGTTTCTTTGTAGCAATTGCGCAGCTCATCCCATCTTTGACCACTACATTAATTAGTACCTTAAGCAAATATTTGTACATGTAAAAAATATGAAAAGATCCATTTTTACCAAAGAAAATGTGACTTACAAGTGATGAAAAGGCGAAGGGCTCATGAAGAACATCTTTGTTTTGGTTCGATTAATGTTGATTTCCAACCAATCCGACCATATGTCGAGGACCATTTCGTAGACACGAGAGCTCATCTTATCGACCGTCTGGTTTATTGCATCGGAGTTCCCTAACGAACTTCCCCATCTAGAGATAGCGAAAAAAGGACAGAGTAAGAAATTTCGTGTTATATCTCGTAATTTAATATAAGTAACGAAATATTTAGTATATACTTACACGATCGTCATGGGATCCGCCCACCATAGATAAGTATTGAAAATGAGTATATCTGCATCGTTCCAATGCCTTGCGTGCTTGTCTAGACCATTAAACCTAATCACTCGACTTTTGACACGATGAATAAGTGGATCGTCGCAATTCGACTCGACCATAAATGGAGACCAATATAATCCAATCGTGGCATTATATTCCTAAATATCATCAAACATATGCTAAAGTTACACAAAAATAAAAATTGAACTATATAGTAGTAGTAGTAGTAGTAATAATAATAATTGAGCACCACTTACATTTAAGTGCAACGACCGCATATTCTCATCGCGGACGACCTTCCTCCGCGACGAGGGGCCGAGGGCCGACTCGATCAAGCATAGCATCGAAGTCCATTGGTTCCGATTCAACGAGTCGCCCACGAACACGAGCTTCTTCCCCCTTATTTTCTCGAGAAATGCCGTCCCGTTGAACCTATTTTTTTTTTCAACGAGAAAAAAAAGGGTCACGAGTCTGAATCCCACCGACACTCTAAAAACCGAGAAAAACGGCCACGTTACCTCGGAAGATCGCAATGATGAGGCTGCCATCTCCAATTTCGATACTTCAAATCTTTTCTACCATAAGCCTCACAAGCAAACTCGGCCAACATAAACGAACACTTCTCCTCGTAAAAAGGGAGCGCCACGTCATCAAAAATCCACTTACCTTCAAATAAATTGCAACTTGAAATATTCGAACTCGCGCTTGAACTTGAACTTGAACTTGAAATATCCTCGTACGATGTCGGGATTCCTTTTCCGGCTAGATAAAAAACGGCGCCGGCGAAAATCAAGAGGGAGAAGCCAAGAATGCAATGAGAGAGCATTCCCAATTTCATTTTTTCATGTTTCATTTTTTTATTTGTCTATGGTCAAGATCCAAAGCTAGGAATTAGGAAACCAAGAATTTCTAGGTGTGTGCCACTTTTTTAATTAATACTAATATTTTTTTTTTGTGAGCACCAAAATATTTGTGCTTTTCCCCAATAACTTCCCACATGGTTTGTTGCATTATCTGCAAGAATGTGTTACTTCTTTAATTTTATCCAAAAAAATCATCATCACATCTCCACTCTGTCAAAACTCAAAACACCCTCATTTTTTGGAGAGGATTATAATTAACCAAGATTAAGTTCTTAATTGGGGATATTAAACACGATATAATTTTGATTAAAAATATATATAAAAATTTATTTCTTGGCCGACACAATAGTCCTCCAATTTTCCAAGCACAACGTGCGTGTCAGCTTATATTCCACCTACTAAAAGTATTTAATTTCGCCCTTAATTAAATAAATATTAAATTAGTGAGCTGGCACGCACGTATTTAACGCATGATTATTTGACTAATGTTGTCGTGTAAATGGGGATTATAAAATTTGCAGATTTAAACACCCTGGCTTTTTTTTACAAGTGCTGTTAAAAAGTAAAGGTCACTAAATTTCTTTTCCTTTTTCTTTCTAAAGTATATATTGATTGGTAAGTCACTAAATTATCTTTATTAGAAACATAGTAAATAACTAATAAATTCTAACTAATTCCTGATTAAAAAAAATTGGGATTAATCCGGCCTGCCCAAATTATATTGGGCCAACAAGCCCATACCATACGACTCCCATACTTGTAAAGAAATATTTTAAAGGCCCAATTTTAGGGCTAAGCCCAATCTAATTTTTCACCACGTAACCTATATTAATTAATTAATCACATAATGCACCTATTTGATCTCTATCTCATAATCTTTTGTGTGTCACGATATCTCATTACTAATTTTACTACTTTTAATAACATTTGTAGTATAATAAAAATTTATTATTACATAATACATCATGATTATATTTATAACAAAATTTAAAATTTTAAAAAATCATATACCATTTTTTTTAGAGTAATCAACCAAAATAAGTATTTTCGTAACCTAAATGTTCCAAAATTATGATATATAATTTTTTAAATATAAAAATTTATAGGGTTAATAGTATTTTGTGTTCTCAACTTTTCGTGTTTTCTAAAATATGTCCCCTAACTTATGTTAATGAAAACCCTATATTTTGGTAAATACAAAAAAGTTGGGGACACAAAACATTATTAATCCAAATTTGTACCGTCGATGTGTTGAGTTATGATTGGCCATACGTTACTGTATTTGTGTCTAAACCCATATTCAATAACATATTTGTGATTTTATTTGTATTGTAATTGTATTTGTATGGCGTAAGACAAATTAAAAATATTTTCCATACATTTAATGTTTTGTCCTTTGTGTTTTCATTTTTCTTTGTCCTTTTAGGAATCATAGTTGTATTTGGATCTGAGCCATGTGATATGTGACATGTCACTATGTTTCGTCAAAACTCAATATAGGCATGTTATGGTGATCCCCTTAAAATCTGAATTTGGTGGCAGCATGTTATAAATTTGTAAATTTGTTAATTAAATATATATTAGTTTTGGAGTTAAGCTCTTTAAAGCCAGCTCAAACAAATTGGGATGGTCTATTTCACAACTTATACAACCTAAGCCTATATATGGGATTGTATGAAATCAATAAATCAAGATTAACTACTTGCGTAATCAAAATTCCTTGATTAATTAGTGTACAAGGAGACATTGGTGAAAATGAAATTAATGTAATATCTATAAATAAGTATGTCTACGAGGATCTAATGATATAGAAATAGAGTATCTCGTTCCAAATATCTGGCAATCCCGGAAGACACCAATGCAGACAATCTGCATAGTTCTTGGGATTTGCTAGTTGTTCTTTACTTAAAGCATGGAAAAATTTCCTATATATCGATGGATGAGCATCTAATCTATAGTCTGACATATGGGATATATTCAGATATTCGATGTTTAGCCCTCTCGTCTTCATCTTTTTTACAACAGAGTCGGCTATATGCATCATATCTCGATCTATTCCAATCCCGCCTTCTCCCACTTCCAAAATCGGCTCAATTTTGTTGTGACAGACCGACACAACATCCCCGCTCTCGCCCCTGCATTAAAATATTGCTCGGCTTATATAAACTCGCAGTCGCTACTGAAACGTACCATTTCATTTAAAAAATAATAAGAAATATGTACCTAGAGGTGTGAAAAGGTGACGGGCTCATGAAAAACAACTTAGTTTTGGTTCGATTGATGTTGACTTCCAACCATTCCGACCATACATTTAAGGCCATTTCGTAGCTTTCGAGCTTCGAATCTTTCCCATCAACTCTTTTGTAGATTGCATCCGAATTCCCAAAAGATCCCCATCTAATCATAAAAATAATTGAATGAGAGATAGAAATTGAAATAGATTGATCTAGAAAGAGAATTGTGAATTTTAGTTACGCGAGTTTAAGGTTCGTATCGAGCCACCACGCATAAGAGTCGAAGACGAGCAAATCCGCATCGCGCCATTGGCTAGCATGCCTCTCGATTGCCGAGATCCTAATCGTACGGTTGTGGAGATTCGAGTGATGGAACGGATCGTCGCAGTTGGATTCCACTAGAAACGGCGACCAATAGAACTCGATTGTCGCCCCGAATTCCTTCATCAATATTCCACGTCAGCATTTTCATGTTACCTATCTCATTTCTTACGAAAAAATCAATTCATTAAATCAATTAATTAAGAACTTACGGTTGCCTCAAATATTAACGAATTGCCTTTCTTAATCACTGTTTTAGGCGACGATTGATTGAGGGAAGATTCGATTAGGCAAAGCATCGAAGCCCATTGATTCCTATTTAAGGAATCTCCCACAAATACCACTCTTTTCCCCCCTTATCTTCTCCAGCAACATTGTGCCATTAAACCTGCATTTCAAAATTCAAATCAAATAAACATAAAACTCGATTACTCAAATCGAAAAGTTTAGCTAAATTTTGGGTTTTTAGCGAAATCTAAAAACTTGATAAAAAAAAAAAAAAAAAACGAATTTTGCATAATTTTGGAATTTGACATGAGTCTACAGTTTACAAGCCAATATATAACTCAATTGTTTTAAATCTTATTAGCAATCCGAAACCAGAGTTGGAAACCTCTCGACGGTACCTTTCTATATAGTGGTACATGCATGACATATGAATCCAAATTCTGATAAAAATATAAAGATATATACTCCCTATGTCCCATAAAACCATACTCATTTTCCATTTTTGTGTGACCATAAAAACATATATACTCACTTCTTTCTTTCCTTTTTCGCACACTACCTACCACATATTTTTTACATCAATACCCATACTATATTACAATTTATTTATCATCACTTTACGCAGTAATACCCTTCAAGTGAGACCCATTCTCTATTCTCAATACAAACAACAATGAAACAAGACTTCTTTCTCCACCCACAATACAAAGAACACTGCATTTCTTATAAAACCCTATATTTTTATGGGACGGCGAGAGTATATATTTTAGAACATAGTTTCAAACCTTTTTCCGACCATGTACCAATATATAGAAAGGCGTGACTCAAAGCTTTTCTAACTGTCAGGCTGCTAATCGGATTCCAAACAAACTTTAAATTCATATCAAATTCCAAAATTTTGTAAAACCATCGTACTTTTTTGTTTTTTTTAACCAAACTTTTACATTCTACGATTAAAAACCAAAATTTGGGCAGAGTCTCGTGTAGATAAATATAAACAAACCTAGGAAGATCGCAGTGACGAGGCTGCCATCGCCATTTCTGATAGCCAACATCTCTTCTTCCGAACTTGAGACAGGCGTGGTCGTCCGACATGAACGAGCACGCCCTCTCCTCGTAAAGCGGGTACGACGCGTTGTCGAAAACCCACGTGCCCGAAAACAAGTCGCAATCGGAGGCGGCAGCTTCATCGGACTTGCTATTTTTGGGTGGTTTTTGTCGGAGCAAAAGCAGCTGCAGTTTCGAGGTGATTGTGCGGCCGTTGTCGCAAGCTTTAAGGGAAGCAATGGCGATTAATATGAAAGCTAAGAGGAGGAAAAAAGTAGTGTAATTGCTTCTCATTTTCATTGTTGTTTGAAGATGCATATTTTTTTTTTTTTTTTTTTTCTGTTTGTGTCTTTAGCTGCAGTGGGAGTGGCAGTGGATCGATTAAATGTTTATTTTGGTTTTTAGTTAATAAGCATGTGCACACCATTTCCCTTTTATTCTTCTGTTTCCTCTAGTCTACTATCTG
>JAYJMF010000044.1:4412825-4427674 GCA_036873715.1 Salvia sclarea | reverse complement strand
ATATCAAAATGACCCATAAAAATTGCAAAATAAACCCATATTATGTATACATACTATGTTGATATATCTTTTCTCTAAATATATATTGTTACCCCTGTAATAATATTAAACATGTGTTGTAGCCCAGCGGGGTTCTGCCCGCGCTTAAGTGCTTGCATACTCGAGGTATGGTGTTTGAATACCAGCTCCCCTCATTTTGGCGTTTTTTTTTTCTTTTTCTAATATTACTTGTTTTTTTTTTCTTTTTCCCCTTTTTTCATTTTTCCTTTTCCCCTATTTTTTGTGCCTCTTTTGTTTTTCTTTTTTCCTTTTTAGTTTTTTTTTTTTTTCCATTTTCCTTTTATGTTATTTTGGGTTTTTGTTTCAATTTTTATTTTTATTTTTAATTTAGATAAAATGACATTTTAGTGTGAAAAAATGACACTTTAATTATATAATAAAATGATATTTTGAGTTATATAACATGACACTTTTAATTATATAACATGACACTTTTAGTGATATAACATGACACTCTATTTCTTGAAAGCTAAAAAAAATGTAATTTTTATAATTTGAATGAAATGACACTTATAGTTATTCAAATTGAAACTGTTAGTTATACAAAGTGACACTTATAGTAATAATAAACAGTTATTCGAAATAACACTAATAATTATTCAAAATGGCACTGTTAGTTATACAAATGGCACTTTAGTATGTTAAATGACACTTTAATTATATAATAAAGCATTAATTGTTTGCCGCTCATATTCTAAGCCATGAGTCCCGGAGCGAGTTCAAAGACAAAATTGTTGCCGGTCTCATTATCTATATATTAATTTCCGAAGTCGAAGGCGGAGCCGTTTGTTGTTTGCCTCCCCCATTATTTGTTTGCTGCCTCCGATTATTGTTTTTAGTTGACACTATTAGTTATTCGAAATGACACTTGTATTATACAAAATGACACTTTTAGTGTCTCAAATTGGCACTCTTTCTATTATTGATTTTAGGGGAGCACTATTATTTATTGGATACGACACCTGTAGTCATATAAAATAACACTTTTAGTGTTTCAAATTAGCAATCATCATTATAAAAAATTGAGCTTTTCTTGAAAAAAAAAATCGAAAAGACAACGACCGGGTCAACGGTCAACGCGGGCCGTTGACCGGTTGCACGGGCTGCGACCTGTTGCACACGAGTGTGCCTCATAATATTTTATTAGAGACCACTTTGGCTGCATTGGACATCTCCATTTTTTGGGGATGGGATCCTCTATGCCAAATTCTTCGTGTGCCACCGTGTGTCATTACGAATTTTGATATTTTTAATAATTTTTTTTATAAAATAAAAATTTATTATTACATAATATATTATGACTAATATTTATAGCAAAAAAAATAGAATTTTAAAAAACCATATACCATGATTTTGGAATAATCAACCAAAATAAGTACTTTTTTAATCTAAATATTGCAAAATCATGGTATATGATTTTTTAAAATTCTTTTTTTTTTTTGCTATAAATATTCCAAAATCATGGAGTATGTAATAATAAATTTTTATTTTATATAAAAAAAAAGTTATTAAAACTATCGAAATTCATAGTAGCACAAAGAATTTGGGACAGAGGATCCCAACCGCCAAATGAGAGAATACAAAAAAGCAAAATATAAGTAGTACTAAGATCATAAGTAGAAAGAGATTTCTGCTTATTAATTCGATAGATAACATTTTAAATTTTAGATTATTAGTTATATTCTAAATTATTTTAATATTACTATTGGTTAATTTTCTGGCTCCTGAAAATTGACATAGCTACTGATACAAAACCGATAATTTAGGATTTTAAAAAAGTATTTCTAATGGAGGAAATGTATCAAATAGTCATTTTAAAATAGTAAAGATAAAAATTAGTCTATTAATATAAAAATATAGTATCTCATTTCACGAGTTGACCACCATTCTCACGAATTGCCTTTCGTGAAATAAGAGATTTTTTTTTATCTTTTTATATTTACGGGTCAAATTTTATTTTTACTATCTTAAAATGACTATTTTAATAGTTACCTCTTTCATATTCCTAATAATCCATGGTATAACTGATGGTGTTAAAATAGTTTGATGTTTATAGTAATACTTACTCTTATTAATTTATAAGTATACATGAATCAAATATACATTGTTCTTATGCATTATGAATTAATTTTGGGAAATTTTATTAACAACATTCATATATTACATCATATTTCATATCATCAATGCAAATTGTCGATGTGTTTATTATTTAACAAGATAATAATATAATAATTATGAGATGTACAGTAATTTTTTTAAGGAAAGTTGACAAACGGGTCGGGTCGCCCAGATCCTGCAAAGACAAGATAGATTGGGCCTTACAATACTGCTTTGCAAGTTAATTGGGCTTTTTTTGTGGGCTAATTTGTTGGGCTCAGCCCAGTAGTATTAGTCGGGCCTAACCACCAAATCTTATTATCACTTTTCTATATTGTTTTTGTCTCTTTTTGTAATATATTCCCTTTTGTCTCTTATATAGTACTTTTATTTATTTATTTTTAACTTTAATTGGTCGTACTTTACTTTTTAGCTTTATTTATTGTTGCACTTTTACTTTTACAATTTTTTCCTTAATACGGAGTAATTTTTAAATCTCTCTTTTACTTTCATCTCATTTTGGTTTTTGCCAATATTCTAAGTTTTGCTTACTTATCATTTATTTTCCCCATAAAATGGGAAAAGGCCAAAAGGTAAAAATCAGGGGAAAAAGATAATTCAATAGTAATTTTCAGTGGTTGTCGAGACTCGAGACTCGAGACTCGTCCCCAAACAACAAAGCAATTATTATTGTACTCTCATTTCCTATCCCCCATCTCCCAAACCATAATAATAAATGCACAATAAATGGAATTTATATAAAAAATAAATAATCAAATTCAAGTATTATGTATATAGTATGTACATGTCACATATGTATTAGTTTTTCAAGTAATCCTCGAATTGAGCCTCTAATTTAAAAGGGCGAAACATTCGTAAAATATATCCATCACTCTGTCTCGAATCGGCTCGACCGTATATTTCCGAATGAACATTTGTACAAAACCTACACAAAATTAACACAAGCAACAAAGTTAAATAACTCACCATGTTACTACTAAACTACTAAGACCAAGTCCAAGAAAAAAAGGTATAATAGCAAATCAAATCTTCCCACACTACATATACAAATATTTACCTAATCTCTTGGCATTTTCCCCTTGCTCATCTTGTGCAATTTGTCCATTTCTCACTAGGAATTCATGATATAAGAATAAAGAATCTCGTTCCAAACATCTGGAACTCCCGGCAGACACCAGTGGGTGCAATCCGCATAACTCCTCGGGTCCGATAATTTCTCCTTACTCACGGTGTGGAAAAAATTCTTGTAGATCGACGGATGAGCATCCTTTCTGTATTCAGATAGATGCGTCGTGTTCAGATATTGGACATTTATGCCCCTAGTCCCCAATTTTTGGAGGGCTAATTCCGCAGCTCTCATTCTTGCATAAACTATTGAAAGCCCAAATTTCCCATCAAAAACCGGCTCGGTTTCGTTGTAGCAATTGCGTTGCTCCTCCCATTTCTCACCACTACAAGATGTAGCTATATTAATTAGTATTTCAATTGAATTAAAATTAAAAAAAATCCCTAAATTAAAAAGGGTGACTTACTAGAGATGAAAGGGTGAAGGGCTCATGAAAAACATCTTCGTTTTGGTTCGATTAATGTTGACTTCCAACCAATCAGACCACACGTCGAGCACCATTTCGTAGAGACGAGTGCTCATCTTATCCACCGTCTGGTTTCTTGCATCGGGGCTCCCTAACGAACTTCCCCATCTACATTATATATAGAAAAAATTAAGGGATAAATTTTCGTGTTACATCTCGTGTTTCATTACTAATGACATGACTTACACAACAGTCATGGGATCCGTCCACCACAAATACGAATTGAATATGAGTATATCCGCATCGTTCCAATGCCTAGCGTGCTTGTCTATTCCCATAAGCCTAATCACCCGATCTTTGACACGATGAATAATCGGATCGTCGCAATTCGACTCGACCAAAAACGGCGACCAATATAGCGCGATGGTCGCATTATACTCCTAAATTCAATAAATTCTAATTAAAATTTAAAAAATTTATAGAAAAAATCAAAATGCCCAACTAATGAAATTAATTAATTAATTAATTAATTAATTAATTCAAGTCTCACATTTGACCGGAATGTATGCATATTCTCGTCGCGAACGACGGTCCTCGGCGACGAGGGGCCGAGGGCCGACTCGACCAAGCATAGCATCGACGTCCATTGGTTCCGATTCAACGAGTCACCCACGAAAACGAGCTTCTTCCCCCTTATTTTCTCGAGAAACGCCGTCCCGTTGAACCTACTCCCAAAAAAAAAAATATAATTATAAGTTCGAATTTCACCAACATCTTTTAAATTAAAATAAAACAAATACTTACCTCGGGAGATCACAATAACGAGGCTGCCACCTCCAATTCCGATACTTCAAATCTTTTCTCCCATACCTCTCACACGCGAACTCCGGCAGCATAAACGAGCAATTCCTCTCCTCGTAAAAGGGCGACGACACGTTGTCGAAAACCCAACTACCTTCAAACAAGTCACATCTCGTGCTCGAGCTCGAGCTTGACTTTGACTTTTCCTCGTAAAACGACGCAGAAACCTCGTTTCCTGCGTCGTTGCACGCATTCTTGAGCTGCTTTTGGAGATCCAAGAAGCCTAGAAAATCGCCGGTGAAGTAGAAAACGGCTCCCACCAAAATCAAGAGGGAGAAGCCAAGAATGGTGTGAGAAATCATCCCCATTTTCAATTTCTCATGCTTCATTTTTTTTTTTCTCTAGTGAAAAATAATGGTGGTTTGGAATTTTATTTTTTTGTGAACACAAAATATTTGGGCTTTATCCCAATAATTTCACATGGTTCTCGCATTATTTGCAAGAATGTTTGTTCCTTTTATATGTCCAAAAATAAAAAAATGAAAGAAAAAATCATCATGGACTCTCTCCACTCTGTCAAAAACACATGACCGTTAGTTAAAAAAATGATGTTGCAATATTTGCAAGTGATGTTTTATATGAGAATGGAAGGATACGTTTTGTTTAAATTGTGTCGGTTTATACAGTGATGGATATGTGTAATTAGAAGATTAGTTAATTAATTAATTGATTAATTAAGGGTTTAGTGGTAACGAATATTGTGTGGGGAGAAGTGAGCTGGCTTTGGGCCGAGTTGGAAAGAGATAGACATGGATTTATTCACATCAGTGAATAGTGACAAATTAGAAGCCTCTCTTTATGCGTTGTCTATGAGCCACTCGATTTTTCATATTAATAATAATATTGTTAATAATAATAATTGTTGCTAATAATCTATAATATCTACTAATATATGTAGATGATCATTACATGTCTTTCGTCATTTTATGAGTATATATTGTGTTTTTTAGGGGAGAGAAAAAGGTATTTGTTCGATGAAATTAATCGTCGCCAACAGTCTCCTTCGACCAGAAAAGAAAGTTATCGACCCACACAATTGCATTACATCGATTTTATATATGAGTAATTTCTATGTTCTTTTAAGACCATAATCTTCATTAATTGTTATTCAGATCAATAAATTTATAATTTACATAAAAATTAAAACTTGATATTTCCATATCTTAAAACGAACGGGATAAAGAATTTTATGTAATTTTTAAATCAAATCATTCCAATAATAATTCAAAACAATATATTTTTAAAAAAATGTTAGTGTTGGTCATCGAAGGTTTCGGTCCTCACGTTAAAATTTGATACCAGAAAATTTCTCAATTTATTACATGGAATTACGAGGGAATATTGTTATCTTTTTTATAGTTTTAATCGAGACTAAGTTCATAATTATGGAAATTAAACAAGGTATAATTTTGATAAATTGAAGTTTTTATACATCGAATTTCATGAGCTTTAGCTGCCGACACAATAATATTTTGCTTGTCGTCGTAGATTTTGTAATAAAGTAGTTGGGAGCCATCTGGTAGGGTTCAATGTCTACTCTAAGTGGAATAATAAAGTCTATGAGGTCCAAAGTAGTCACACCATAAATAATTGTGTGTGACATAATCAAATTAATAATTATTTAGACTATTTGTAATATCTCTAATCGTCATTTATGACAAATAAAATCTCATTAGGTAAGGTAATTAAAGAGATCAAATCTCATCCGGCAACAAAATAATAATATAAAACTAAAACTAGCACATTTATATATATTGGAAAACGAAATATATGAATTTAAATGAGATAATGAATTAAAGACGTCAGCTTCACACCGACGCAAAGGCAAATGTGCGGTAGATTTTCTCACCGACGATCCAACGCACTAAAGAAATAAATACAAAAACTTAAGTGTTTTTTTAGTTAAAAATGTTTAATAAAAAAAAAAGAAAAATTCTCCACTATAAAGTACAGTATATTAAGATAGAATTCATAAATATAATTTATACCATGAAATCCACTTCAATCATATGCAATAATTCATATTAAAGAGCAAAGTTAAAATTCGTCTCATCATTTGTCGATCATGATAAAAAGAAAATACAATCATAATTTATAAAGACTTGTGATGAGAAAATTAATAACGGTGAAGAATTATTAATTTAAAGTAGATCATTTATTTGCCTATTGAAGCCAGCTCCTCTTCCATCTTCAGACAAGTCACTATTTAAAGCAGAGCACATGCAATACATCCATGAAAATTTAAGACAATTTAATTATTTCCTGTTCAATTTCTTCAGTGTTTGGTCAAATCATAAATGCTGTGAATTTCTGAAAAAGAAATGGTAAGTACATTACTATATGTTTCTTTTTATATGTTTTGCAATTTTGGCTAAGTCTTTAGAATAAAGGCAAAGCCTTTACCAAATTAAACTTCTCCTTTAATTTTACTTCTTCTTTATATTTCCCTCCAACAACATACATATGCAACCACTAAAATTTCTTGATTCCAATTAAAACAATAACACATTCCAATAAAAATAAAAATAAAAGATTTTACCTTCGTAAAATCTTGTGAAAATAAAATAATGTCACAAACTTTCAATTTGGCACATAATTAAAGATATAAGCATACAAAAGCTCATTCCAAACGTCGGGAACTCCAGGGAGACACCAATGTATGCAATCTGCATAGCCAAGCGGATTCGATTTTTGCTCTTCGGTCAAAGGCTCCCATTGTTTTCGATAAATCGAAGGGTGCCCTTCCTTCCTATACTCGGAGAGTTGCGTTATGTTTATCATTTGCACATTTACGCCTCTCGTCTTGAGTTCATCGAGCGTAGCATCTACTAGTCGCATCATTTTAGGGTCGGTCCCTTGCCCGAGGTACCCTTCTTTCGATATCATGTCGTTTTCGCTATAGCAATTTTCGCCTTTGGATCCCCCCCATTCTTCTGCCCTAAATTGTGTTACGACAATTTTAAGATCGAATTACTATAGGGTACATCATAAATAGGGGGTGTCGATAATTTAATGAATGTCAAATTTGAATCTAGAAAAATAAGTATATACTATATATATGTACCTCTCGTGAGTGGGGGACATGCTCATGAAAAACATTTGAGTCTTGGTGTGATTCACATGAATTTCCAACCAATCCGACCATGTTTTTAGAGCCATCTCGTAGCTACGAAGCATCTCTATTTTCTTGTATATTCCATCCGAGCTATTAAACGAACCCCACCTAAAATAATAAATGCCGAAACATCACATCTTATTCTATTTCAATTAATTTATATCTCAAAGTGACAAAATTTTAAAATTCTAAAATTCACAAAATCAGGGGCGGACCCAGAAATATAACTCGAGGAGACCAAAAAGTTTAAAAATTAAATTATAGTGTAAATTTTTTTTTTTTTTGCTAGGGGGTGCTTGGGTCCGAATATCGAACGACTTACAAGACTTCCATTCGGGGCCGTCTCCACCACAGGTAAGTGTTGAAAACGAGCACATCAGCGTCACTCCAATGGCGGGCGTGCTTCTCGATAGCTTGGGCCCTCACTATGCGATCCGGTAGCCGGTGGCTCACGGGATCGTCGGAATTCGACTCCACCAGCAATGGGGCCCAATAAAACTCTATTTTAGCATTGTAGTCCTTCAAAAACCAATCAATTTACAAAATCAGTACTCACGCTACCCGATATTATCCTCGTATTTTATATACACGTGACACGTATCAATCACAACCAGAAACATCCAATATATACCAAAACAGGGTTTTCTTCAATTATATAGTATTGTCCTATGCACAAGACATATACAATAAGGGCAGGGGAGGGAGGGGATTAAGCCTCCACCAAACTTATTTTTGTAGTTTTTTCTGCTGCAAATTTGTCAAGAATTATCTACGGCCTCTACTGAATCGATGTTATTAAAGAGGAACAACCGAAGATCGAAGGATGAAGAGGGGCTGAAACTGCAAATTAAGATAAGAAGAAAAAAGGCCATTGCGCATGGGAAGAAAAGTGGTCGTCGAGTAAAGAGGATTGGAGAGAGGAATAAGAAAGCGATAACATAAATATAAAATACAATGGAGCCCATGCCAATATTTTTTTTTTCTGCATACGCCATTGGCCGTATGTCTAGTAACAATATGATATATAGTAATAAGAATATCAAATTACTATATGCCCCCTTAGATGTTGATGGGTTGTCTTGTTTTCCGAAAAAAAAAAAAAAAACGTTATATTTGTCAGAAAAGTATAAGGATCCTTGAGAATACAACCGGATACCTCGAGCTATCCACCCGTATATGGTCTGGTACCGCATAGGACCGAGTCTCACAGTAATATAATATATAGTAAAAAGAATTATTTTTCATATATATGTGGGGAATTAATAATAAAATGGGAAAATTGGACTCACTTTGGCCTTGAAGGTGATCAAGGCACTTCCATTGTTGTGCATGTATTTTCTGCCACGTGGGATAGCTTTGTCGAGCAAGCACACCATAGATACCCATTGGCCTCTATTCAATGAATCTCCAACGAAAACTAACCTTTTATTCCTTAATCTCTCTAATAATGCTGTCGCATTGAACCTTTTCTAACACCAAGAGAAGAAAACACGCACATTTCCACTTCGCTCAAAATTCATTTTACCAAAAATATGATCTTCATCAAAATCATTAATTCATCTCCCATACTTATAAACAATATATATGCTTTCTTTTTTCTGAAAAATATTTTTTATGTTGACTATTGGTGCATGAGATTTTTTGCGAGACAAACATGGTCAACCATTATTATCTAATTAGTTCAAATATTTAAAATAAGTATTAAGCAATTCTTACTATATATAGTTTATAAAAGTAGTTGCATGTCGAGAGAGAGAGAGAGAGAGAGAGAGGAGTAAGTAAGCAAATCCAAACAATGTAGTTTCATTACCAAATCAGCTTTCATTTTCGGGGAATTAGATTTTATACGTAAAAAAATCAGAAAAATCGAAAGTTCAACTTCAAATTTAAAATTTACGTGCAAATTCAGAATTAGGTCAAAGTTAGTGTATTTAGCTCCAATAATCTTTTTAAAGTAGTTCGCATGGAGAGAGAGAGAGAAAGAGAGAGAGGTAAGCAATCTAGACGACGTACTTTTCATATTGCCACAAAAATCGGAAATATTGAAAGTCCATGTATTTTTTATTCAAATCTTAAATTTCACGTGCAAAACCAGATTTAGGCCAAAACTCGTGTATTCAGCGACAATTAATCCTTCATTAAAGTACTTTGCATTGAGAGAGAGAGAGAGAGAGAGTAGTAAGCAATCTAAACGACGTAGTTTCAAATTGCCACATCATTTATGATCTCGCCAAGGAGCATTTCAATTTCATATGCAAAATCAGAAAAATCAAAACTCATGTATTCTAATTTTAATCTTAAAATAGTTCACGTGCAAAATCAGAATTAGGTCAAAATTCGTGTATTCAGCGCCAATTAATCCTTCATTAAACTACTTTGCATGGAGAGAGAGAGAGGGGGGAGAGAGAGAGAGAGAGAGAGAGAGAGAGAGAGAGAGAGACCTAGGAAGGTCACAATGGTGAGGTTGCCACCTCCATTGTTGAAAGCTCAAATCTCCCCTCCCAAATTTCCCACAAGCCAATTGATCCGACATGAACGTGCATTCCTCCTCTTTATACAACGGATAGCTCTCATTATCATAAACCCATTTCCCATCAAACAAATCACACCTCTTTTCCGCCTCCGCCGCCGCCGCCGCCGGCAACTTCTCCTCCTCCTGCGCCAAATAGCCGCCGCTCTCCGCCGTGAGATAAACGGCGCCGACCACCAGCGCCGCCACGAGGAGCCCCACGAGAGCCTGGAAGCTGCACCGCACATCCACCGCCGCCGCCGCCGGCAGGAAATCGGAGGGGAGATTGCTCTTCTTGGCCATGAATTTTGGGGGTTGGAATTGGGGAATAGGGTTTGAAATTAGGGTTTTTTATTTGGTTATGCAATTTGGGGGATTTGGTGGTGTTGAGCTTTCATGATTTGTTGGGATGGAGTGGATATATCTATGTTGGCTTAGTGGAACCAATGTGTGTGTGTGTGTGTGTGTTTTTTTTGCCTAGGTTGTTGCTTGGTGTTGCTTCTACTTCATAATTTTGCTTTACATAGTCTTTGATTTAATAACTAATTAAATGGCAAGTAGTAGTGTACCATTATTATGTGAAAAGAAGACCATTTTTCTATCATGATTTTGGAGAATTTTTTTACATATAAATTAAAGGATTAATATTCTTCTTTTATAATAGTAAAAGATAAACCGTATATATGTGAGAGCGTATTTTGAGGAAGATTTACAGTGAATGCATCAATTAAATGTCATGTACGACTGCTTACACATATATACAAAATATAGTCCATTCCATCAAGATTTTGAAGAACTTTTGGTATAAATGGTATATATAAAAATAATCTTAAAATGAGAACCTAAAAACCATTTTCAGTCATCAGATTGTGTAGTTCGTCGATCTGCAGTAAATGATGCATCACCCGAGTTCGAATTCCACGAGGGGCGAAAATTTAATTTCTTTTTTTTTCCGTGTGTATACAAATACTTTTCGATGCAAATGCATATACTTTCACAGTTTCTACGTTCTCACGTACTATAATTAAGGTTTATATATTTGTTTGAACTATCTTAGATGGTAAAATGATTAAGAATGTTACACTCATATCAAAATTTTGTAAGAAATGCACATTTTTATAATGATAATTGATTTGAAAGGATGTGGATGTTGATCCCAAGTCATGAATAATGCATGATTATATTATATGTAGTACACAAAAAAAGTTTACTTTTTGTTATATTATTCTATCCAACAATAAATATATATAAATTCAAATATTGTGCAATCGAAAAGGCTCCATAACTATCATGGCAAAGGTAAAAGTCCTTGATATTGCAATATCTCGAGGTCGACTCTCACTGTAGTAAGCAAGGTGTGTTCTATATTTTATTCATGACTATTGACTAGGTAATTAGTTGTTTGCTAAGCTACTTTCAATTGATATTTATGTCTCATTAATATCGTAAGATCTAATCTTGCACCAAATTAAACTAAAAACACCTACAAAACCATCAATTATTTTCAATGCACATTGACAATTAATTAGAATGCACAATATACTCTACATACATACATATATAGATAACACTAACCGAAGCAAGGAGCCTTGTATTCTAATACACACAATGGAAAAAGCAAAGTAGGCCAATCATAGAAGTGTGTGAGTTTCATTTTATTTTGTTACATATGGTAATATAACAACTTGGATGTTGGGATTTTAATTAGGTGAAAATATTTGGTGAGCAGTTGGCATCTTCAGCCGTTCAAGTCAAGACAACTCTCATAAAACTCAGTTTGAGAACATGGTTTTGGGGGCCCCACTAAACCCCATTGGTGTTCATTCTTTCCCTTTGTTTTATTAGGTTAATAATAAAAAAATGAGTTTAAAAGATAAATATACATTTATATAAAATATTAGTATTATAAAGAGGTGTCTAGACTTGTCTTTCGCCTTCTATTATCTTTCCCATGTGTCCTCTATAGTTGAAATTTTAAGGATAAGATCCTCTATCCCAAATTATGTATCTCGTCTCTGTGTTTGATTTTTAATTTTATTATAATAATATTTATTATAAAATAAAAATATATTTTTACTATACAATGAATTATAATTAATATTTATTACAAAATTTATAATTTAAAAAGATCATATACCCTAATTTAGGAATAATCAGCCTAAAATAATCATTTTTAACAAAAAAAAAAAGAAAAAATGCAATTTAAATATAAAAAATAAATATATACCCTAACAAGAAATAGTGAACCCTAGTTAAATGATTGTAAAATTAAACTAAATCATAATATATTGAAATTAAAATATAAAAATAAAGAAAGTTGTTAGTGGGATAAGGAGTTTAGGACAGAGGATCTCAAGTGGGTTAAAGCAACGGCATATTGCTCTAGTTATTAATTAAAGAAAAGGAAAAATTATCCCCTTCAAATTCGATGCATAAGTTTTTTTTTTTTCAATTCATAATTCTTAACTAAATATGGATATGACACTAAATATGAATTAAAGTAAGGTTGTTTGTAATTATTTGTTAAATTTCATTTAAGTATTTTTTATGACATTCAAAAACTGCCTAGCAATGATGGATTCTCTCAAGTCAAACTGTCCGTTTTCGACTTCCTAATTTAGTAATAATTTTTTTTCCTGTTTTTGCAGATAGAGACATGGTAAGGAACTATTTCCTATTCATTCTAATTTAGGAAACATAACACAACCATTTTTGGGAAATTCTCTCTATAGCCCTCTTTCTTTCTTTGTAGCCTCCAAAATTAATTAAATTATAAAATATAATTTATTAAATTGGAGAAAGAGAGCTCAAATTAAGATGATTGCTGTCTATGGGCAAAAGCTTTGTTAAGTTGCATGGTTGTAACTTGTAAGGGTTAAAAAGATCTAACAAATAGACATTGTATTTTAACTTAACTATGTAGGCTTTGAGATGAAAAAAAAACAAAATGGGCCGTGAATAAAATTGCCCTTATTGTTGTAGTTTGGGTTATTTATTGAAACCCATATATTAGTCACTTTGCAACAATGATTTGGGCCTTGTAATTTTTGTTTGCCAAGAGTCAATCAATCAGAAAGCTGTAACCTCAAAACAATATTTAAATAAAATCATGGATACATTTCAATTATTTAATTATTTTCAAGAATTATCTGTTTAGTATACAATGTGAACCCCATTAATTAAGTGAATATTTTTATATAGCAAGATATGATGTTGAAAGGTAGGAGCTATATATTTAGATACAACCTACTATATATGATTCCTCAACAAAATTGAAGGACTATGCTGTTTTTTCATGTCTGCAGTTAATAATTATGCAAATTGAAGTAGTGGATAATTAGTGGTAATCAATCAATTGATAAGGGTGATTGGTAGTTTTTATAATCATATGTGAGGAAAATTAATATATCAAGGTCCTACATAACTTGATGTTATCATAAAGTTAAACTAAAGGGTAAACTCTTTTATTTCACATCATGCATCTTATTTTTAAATTACTCCAAAGATGAAGCAGTATTAATTAAGCAATCTTAGGTAGTGGCTGGCTGCATATAATCCAATAAGAAAACGAAGACTAACTCTCAATAAGTTAAAAATTAATTGAGGCAAAAGTAGTAAAAGTAAAATCAACATTACACATAATTAAATACATCATGGGCCACTTTATAATTTAATTATTCTTTCTCTTCATTCCAATAGTCTCACCAGCCAAAAATATATATCAATGGTAAGTATAAAATCAACATATTACACATAATTAATTTTCTATTAGTACACATCCTAGCAGCGCGACCTCCTCTTTACGAAATAGAGGTTAAGGTTCAAAACCACACAATTTAATATATATATTTTTTTCATTCTTAATTGTGATGAAATTCGACACTTATTCGATGGCTAAGAGCATTTCCACATAGGACATTTATTCGAAGAAAATATATATTGAAGAAAACGAAATTTCACAAGCATCATCTTCCATAATGCCGAAAGCGAAGGATGAAAAATGAAAAGGAGAAAAGAATGAGTATAAGAGAAAGGCCAAAAAGAAGAGGAGTCAAGAATATATAGAAAAAATAATGGATATGTACAAGTCACAAAAAGCCCACATGCCACAATTTGTATACATATAAAGTTATTTATATAAAATTATTTATTTATATGTATATATATTTATAGATAGATAGATAGATAGATAGATAGATAGAGAGAGAGATTTTAGTCTTTACACTGACAGATTTTAGTTCTTTGACAGTTTGATTGCTTTTGCAATCTATTGAGTAACATTTTAAGATAATGTTGTACCATGGAAAAAACTCTTTTTTATCTGGACATTTTGTGAGAAACCACCTTTCACTTTGTAAAATCATTCAATTAGATAATGTTGTACTTTTTGATATTCCTTTTCTTTGGAAATTTAATATATTATCGGATATCTCTTCTAGAAAGTGGATTGCCATATATAGCTTTTCATTTCCATATATATATATATAACATTATATAATATATACAAGTTACAAAAAAATATTCTTTTTAAAATTGAAAAAGAAAAACCTAACGTACATATGTTTAGGGATGGCAGCGGGTCGGGTTTTCGAGGGTACCCGCACTTACCAAACCCTGTTGGGTCGGGTTTGGGTAAGTATGAAATGGGTTTGGG
>JAYJMF010000044.1:4385410-4412373 GCA_036873715.1 Salvia sclarea | reverse complement strand
AATTTATCGATATATTAATATCTCTCTAAATTAATAAAATTTCATGGTCCCAAGATTATTAATTTATAGAGGTTTTATTGTATATGAAAAAGTACATACTGTAAAAATATCTTAAATATATTTTATATGAGTTTAATTTCCAACTTGTTTTAATACTATATTATTCGTTTTTTCAGATATTGAGCAATGCAAATTATAGAAGTGTGGAGCATAGAGTGGTGGTGAATTCTGAGAAAGAGAGGGTATCAATGGCCTTTTTTTACAATCCAAAGGGTGAAATGGTCATTAAGCCGGCGGCGGAGCTTGTCACGGCGGCGGCGCCGCCGCGTTACCCGCCGATCAAGTACAGCGAGTATACTGCTTATGTTAGGACGAAGGGGCCCAGTGGCAAGGCTCACGTTGAATCCCTCAAACTAAATTCTTAATTAATAATTATGAGTAATATTTATCTGTGTGTTTTAACATCTTATTGGGAAATAAAACTTCTTAAAAGAATTTTAAACATTTTTTGGCTCGTATGGTGTCAACTATAATTGTTTTCTATATAAATTATGATTTGGCTTCTTTCACACGATCGCGCTTCAATTTAAATCATATATATTGATAAGAACGATATATAGTCAAATTAATTGTTTTATGTGAAATAAAAGGCTTATTTGAATCGATTTTAGTGATCCACATAAAGTCAAATATTGGTAATTATCAAGTTCGAACTTTAGAAATACTTTATATGTCAAATCGGCCAAGTCCCCTCGAGTAAAATTAGTCCCCTTCTTTTCTTCTTCTATAAAATAAATAAATAAATAAATTGATGCATATAAACTTCTAACAGAATACAAGTAGCAATTAATATATTGTGAGCTAGATAGCTACCATATGTGATCACGCGAGCAATTTTAATGTGTTGCATATATCTCATAAACACGATATACAAATTCTTGATGTGAGATCTCCAATTATGCACATTTTATAAATACGATATTAATACAAAATCTAACCCCGGCCCTTCAATTTAATTAGCTACCATACTATCATATCATTATGTTATGCCAATTTTAAATTTTACGCATATATCATAAACATGTACAATACGATTTCTCGAGGGGAGATTTTCCTATATGTATTCATCTATGGCTCCGTTCTCTTCGATGGAAAATTTATCATGGGAAAATGAGATAAAAGAGAACATTTGCCCTTCTTTTGCAAGTTTTAATATATGTGTTGAAATATGAAAAACATTACTATTAATTTTAGACTTCTTTCACTTGATAATACTCATATAGCCAAAATAAATGTTATAATCAAATGATAATACTCATATAGCCAAAATAAATGTTATAATCAAATTAAACAATCTTATTAGTTTGAATCGATATGGTATGACTTACAGAACAAGAAAAGAGCTTACACAGACGAACACACCATGGGTAGTGATTGTAGACTTACTTTGTTATAATTATGTATTTTCTAAATCTAATTAATTTCAATGTATACAACTATATAATAAACATAATACTACAAAATATCTATACGATCTGATCAGATTTTCTTTTGCAGTTTCTGTTATCATCTCATTTTATCAACAGAAATGCTATCAAGATTAATTATGCTAATATAATTAAATGAATAATCTTATAAACACAATACAAAATATTCTCAATGTGATGTAATTATAATTCCATTTCAAGCTACCATATTATGAAGACAATTATTAAAAAAAAAAAATTACAAATATTTCCTCTTACAATAATTTCTCACAATCTAATTACACTTTCTCATTTGCAACCTACTATACTATCAAAAAAAATTATGCATATACAAAAATCTCATAAACACAATACAAAATCTGATCTAGGTTATATTTCACAATCATCCATTACAATTAATTTTTCTCCTATTCATCTCTCTATCTATATAAAGCACTCACAATTCTTCAATTTCAACTCACTAATTCTGTCTCAACTACCAAAAATGTCTCAAAATGGGTCGGGTTGGGTCGGGCCGGTGATCCGGGTCGGAGAATTATCAGAAAGCGGGATCCGGGTCATCCCGGACGGCTACGTGAAGGAAATACCCGACCCGCCGGGTCGGGTCGACCCGGCCGCCGCTAGGGTTAGCATTCCGGTGATTGACATGGCGGCGCTGGGCGCCGACGAGGCGGTCGACGAGGCGTGCCGCGAGTGGGGGTTCTTCCAGGTGGTGAACCACGGCGTCGGCCGAGATCTGATGGCCCGCAGCCGCGAGGCGTGGCGCGGGTTCTTCCAGCTGCCGGCGGAGGAGAAGGAGAGGCACGCGAACTCGCCGGCGACGCACGAGGGCTACGGAAGCCGCGTCGCCGCCGAGGAGGGGATGCCTTTGGATTGGAGCGATTACTTTTTCCTCCATTATCTTCCTGTGGAGATGAGGGATGAGGAGAAGTGGCCTAGTCTGCCCGTCTCGTGCAGGTAATCAAAACGACGTTGTTTGAATTTTTTTTCTTTTATATATATATAAGTAAATAATGCAAATGCAGAAATTTAAAGGCCACGTCGTTTGGCTTTATTGTGGATAGGTGTACACGTAATCACACACGTGGCATCATATTACTTGCTATCGACTACTAGTAGTAATTAATTAAAGGATAGTTATTAGAATTTCATATTTTTTTTAATAAAAACCACAGATTAAATTGCAAAGTATATTCAATTTTATAATTACAATAGTACGATATATGAAAGTTGATAATTAAATACATGAATAATTATTTTTTGTGTAATTGAATCTCAAGCTCAGTTCCAGCAAATTAACAGAAAGGTTACGTGCCTATCATGATTTAATTAACATCCACGCAAAATTTTTGTTCGTCAGAAACATATCTTAATTGAGATCCAATTGCTAAAAATTGATCTTCACGTATCTGATTAATTATACGTACCAACATTCAAATACTGTATTGTAAATACAAAAATAGGGTGTAATTCATAATATAATGTGCAGTTTAATTTCACTAATTTATTAATTAGAGTTTAGTAATATTAATTAATTTACTTTTTTTGACAAAACTATTAATTTATTGATCTCTTCAGTAAATATTACAAATCCAATTCACGTCCACGCATTTTGTTCATTCGCATTAATATTTCCAATATAATTATATGTCCATTTCGACATTTGCGTTAGTATATAGTATTCCATAAATTGCAGGGAATTGGTGGGGAAATACTGTAGAGAAGTGGCTCAATTTGGTGATAAATTGATCAAAGTTTTCGCGGCCAACCTTGGGCTGAGAGAGGACTATTTTGTTGAAGCATTTGGAGGAGAAGCTGAAGCATGCATGAGGGTTAACTATTACCCAAAATGCCCTCAACCGGATCTCACATTGGGCTTTTCGCCCCATTCGGATCCGGGCGGGTTCACGGTTCTTTGCCCGGATGAGAACGTTTCGGGGCTCCAAGTTCGACGTGGCGATAATTGGATCACCGTTGAGCCTATTCCCGATGCTTTAATCGTCAACATAGGCGACCAACTTCAGGTTTGTGAATTTTACGACGGATTAATGACGGATTTAAAAAAAAAAAAAAGAGTAAATAAGTTTTAACACTAATTAATTAGCGACAGGGTTTTAAAAATTTAACAAAAATAATTTTCTTTCGAAATAAAAATAATTATACTTCGTAGCTAATTAATTTTTAAAAATAAAAAAGAAATGTATTGTGTCGCTAAACCTGAGAATTTAGCCACGGAAAATCTTTCTGTCGCTAATTGGTCCCTTCGTATTTCGTATTTTATTAGTGAGACGACACATATTTTTACTATAATTCACATTTTATAATTCACTGTAAATAACATGTTCTTATGTGTTGGGTGTGTTGTAATTGTCTCTTTCTTCTGATTCCTGTTGTGTCTGTATTTCGCTCCTTGGCATTTCTTATGCCATGGTTCTCTTTAATATATTTCTTTTTCCTATCAAAAAAAAAAAAAAAACATGTTCTTGTCATGGAGTATAATAAATTGTATTTTTCTTTATTACAAATGACACTTTAGGACGTTAATTCGCACTACAGCATTATGTTAAGGTGAAGTTCTCTTAATTTGATTTTCTGGGAGTAAAAATTTTAGGGAGCTAGGTAAGGGTAAATAAGTCCATTGGGTTGATTTACATATTTTGCAAAAATAGGTAATTTTTTGCATTTTAATGTTTTATTCATTTTTTAGATATTGAGTAATGATAATTATAAAAGTGTGGAGCACCGCGTGATCGTGAATTCGGTGAAAGAGAGGGTATCGATGGCATTCTTCTACAATCCCAAGGGTGAAATGGTAATTAAGCCGGCGGAGGAGCTCGTCACGGCGGAGCAGCCGTCGCGCTACCGGCCGGTGAAGTATAGTGAGTATAGGAATTATATTAGGGAGAAGGGCCCACGTGGCAAGTCTCAAGTCGAATCCCATAAACTATAAAGTCCTAATTAATTATATTCGCATATTAATTGGATTTTCATTTATCAAAGATTAATAAATTAAGGTGAGAATAAGTTCGGTTCCGTGATGTTAATTATTACTGTTGTAATGTTTGTTGGAAATGGGAAATCAAAAAAGTTAGCTTTTGATTATGCAATGCAATACCGTTTTGATTTAAAATTTATCCATATCTAACTTGCCACGAGCTTTCCTAGGCTAATTTAAAATGTAAGGTTTAGATTTCGCAACAAAATTATGTCATTTTATCTTGAAGATTATGTTCTTACTTCTTACAACAAATAAGTACTTATATATGTATAATAAAAGAAAATGTAAAGTTAAGATATCACAACACATGCAAACATAAATGGTGGCAAATCCAAAATGTTCGAACAAAAAAATTCCACATTATAATATGATGTTCATTAAAAAAAAAATATGCAATACATAAAGTAGGTTTAGGTATCTAATGATGTTGTTTTTCTTAAAAAAAAATTATTTTTTTATTTTTTTTAAGTCTCTAACCCAACATGTCAACATATAACCCTCTCAGGCTAGCCCATATCATATAAGTCACATGCTAATCGATCCAGCCAATGTACTCGATTATGATTTCGGTTATTCGGATTAATCCGAACCTAATTGATTTTTCATTCCAATTGGTGATAGAAAACTTGAATAAATAATCACAAAGTTTCTCAACCAAATAATGATGTTCCACCAATACTAATTCAAACACATTCGATTGTTAAATAAGTGCAAAATGATTGACTTAGTTCCGAAGTAAGTTTTAGACCAAATTTATTTTATTTTATCCTAATTTTGAAAGTAAATTAGAGGCATCACAATATATTTATCGTTTATAGATTCTCTACCCCACCATCAAATCTCACGTTTGTTAATGGTCGTCTAAAGAGTCGCGGTCACAATTTACACTTTTCCTCTTCGATGCGCTGAAAATAACAAATTGATGGATTTATTGAATAATTAGTTATGTGCATACACCCTTAATGAGTGACAATTTTTTTAATAAGCTAATTTGGCCACAGTTTCACTTTTTTTTTTATGTGTGACAATTGACTTGTACTAACAAGTACCAACTTTGAACAAAATGATGGACATCATCATAGCTATAGAATATTAAAAAAGGCCATGTGGTTAGATTTTTTTGATCTCATTTTCAATATTAAATGGATAATTTTGTGATTGTCAAATTTGTTAAGTCCTTTTTCTAAATACTATCCAACAAAATGTCTCGTAGATTCCAACACCATGCACAAACAAATATGAGCAACTCTACATTTAAAACATAAAGTTATATAATTAAAAAAACTAAATATAAAAAATATAATTTCCTCCCGCTTAAATATATAAATATGCAGTTGGTGTAAAGAATCCATGCAAAAATAAAGAGTAGCAGAAAATGTTGGTGCGACGCTTTATAGTTTATGTATTTGAAAAAAATAAGCATATGTTTTGTAATTTTTATTAGATGGGTAGTTGCACTAATTGGGGGCCCATGATTTGATGTACTTTTACTATTCTACATAAATAAATAGACAAAAAAAAAAGTGAAGAAAATTAGAAAAATAATTAATGTTATTAAAAAACGTGGGCGTGTCACTATTACAGAGTGTGGTGTCGTTGACAAGTAGTCAAGTACTTCTTTTGGCATTTGAATTCTCCACCCAAAAAAGGGGTTCAAATTTTCTCGATAATTACGTGAAAGATATTTTTATTGATTTTGATATAGGTGGAACATAATTAATTGCGAAATGCTTAAGAAAATTCGTCGATTCCTCAAAATAATGTATGCTAGACATACGAAAGGGGTGGAATGTTCGCGTGTCAAGGTTTCATCGTGACAAATTAAGATATTTAACATCAACATCTATTCATTATGTAAACGTTATATAAATTGAATTTCGTCAATAATAATACCATACGCATAATAAAAAAATGTTTAGTTTTTGTCAGAAATGAAAGTAATAAGAGATTTAATATATTTTGCTTTACCTTTATTGCCCCCAATTTAAAATTTTACCAAAATAATGATTTGACTTAAAAACGACAAAATAATACTTCATCAAAATAAAAAAATGGAGAAGTCTGATTTATTTTTAGAAATAAAATTAAAATAATATTAGAAAGCTTTTTTTTTCAGAGAAATATTAGAAAGCTTGAATTAAATACATTTACATTTGATGGCCCATTAAGAAGGATATGTCCTGTTTTGGAGTCTATAGACAATTAAATTTTCAAATTTGATGGGCCGTTGGAATTCTAGAAGCCCAAATTGGAGATATTTTATTTTTAAATTAATTTAGGCCTAACAGCCCGTAATAATATTTCGTCCTGTATTTCTGTTGAACCTAAACTGAAAATATTGCTAAAATGAAAAGATTTTTTTTTTTTACTAATTTTATGCAGAAGAATATTAAATCTAATGCTAAAAATTCTTATATATAAAAAACTCACAATTTGTTTATTTATTAGAGCTTGAATGAACTTTAATAATACGTAATACATACTTAATCTTTACAATTAATTTACTCTCAAGAAATACTATAAAACAATTCACAATCTTCCTATAACAATTAAGTTGGGACACATGCTTATACTATCACTAATACAAAAATAGAGCAATAATTTCATTATAATTATCAGATTAATAGTTCCAAACTAGCACAAGATCGCATTGACAAACTTGAATTTGACTCATTTATATCAATGAGCTTGTACAAACTATAAAATTCTTCAAATATGAAAAGGATAAAAGAAATTAAATTATCCACTACTTCAAATGATACATCAAGTGAAGAAGCAAAAATTCCTACACAACAAATAGCTACTACATTGCAAATCAAAGCACCTAAAACAGAAGGAAGAACAAAGCAAAGCAACCCTCTTCTTCATAGTATAACTGTTAAAGTCGCAACAAAGATTTTTTTTCCACTACAAACAGTCAAAATGCGATATTGCTAAAATATACCTTGTTAGTTACCGGGATAAACAGCATCACACCTCTTTAGTCGAGCCGCGGCTGTGGCGACGGCTACTGCCGGCCCCGTTTCATGCACGAGGGGCACTTGTATTGCTTGATGCTCTCGGCTTTGGCCGGAGTTATCTTCACGCATTTCCCGTGGTACCAGCGCTCGCATATGTCGCAGCCGATCCAGAACTCGTCGGCGTTGTAGTTCCCGCCGCAGGTGCCGCAGAGCGTCTCGCTGTGCTCGTCTTCGTCCTCCTCGAAGCTCTCGTCTGCGAGCCTTGGGTTGCTCTTGGCCTGGCCGTCACTGGATCTCTGCAAACAGAGAAATCAAGTGGTTTAGAGACGAAAACGACAAAGGGAATTTTTTGGGTGAAACTAGGGTTGAGCCTACCTTTGTGCTGCCTCGGGATTTGTTTCCACTGTCGGCGTTGGGCTTGTCTTTCGCGGGCTTCCTTTCTGTCACGACTTCGAAGACAGTTGGCAGCTCGTTGATCATGCTGAACAGTCGCTTCCTGCAAAGAAAAGTGACTATATTATGTCGAAGAAGAAATACAGCCGAAAAAATATGAGATCTCCACTTTGAACAGAAACTGTTGACAGCTTAATGAAGGTAAAAGCCAGCAAATAGAGGAAACATATAATTGAAATTCCAGAAATATAACTTCTTTAAATGCCAGGTGATGGGATAGGCCACTTTATTCCAGTGCCTTAATTAGGACTGGAGCAGAGCAGATGGTGCTAAATCTCTAGAGAAAAAAAGAGTTGGGAGGAAAAAATAATCCTGTGTGCAGAAAGTGGCAATTAAAATGTAATAAAACCAAAGGGTAATTGAATATAATTATAGACCCTATGCTATAGTTTCTTGCACCAGCTCAATTACCATGTTCAAATTTCTGCCATCCAAACAACTGGGTATAAAAACATCATGAGTTTCAAAGAAATTTATGAAGCAGATAAAAGAAGTAGGTTGCTTTCAATGTTTTACATGATAAGGAGCCCAATGACACAAGGAGTTGGAATTACTTGAGTGAAGAACTATCAACGGCTTTAGAGAAATTTAGTTTCAAGGTGTATATGTCCAAATCCAAAGAGGCAAAGATTTCACTGTTTTAACTGACTCAACTCCTTAAAGGCACAGAAATGTTGCATATTGGAACTACTTGAGTGAACAATCAACAGCATTCAGAAAACACTAGCAGTTTTTAGATTTCATCCTTATTCTAAGGATATCAAATTCCACTTCAACTTCTTCAGATGCCAAACTGTCAGGAAATTATCCAATCAGAGTATCACGAATGCTCAAATTTAGACCTTCTATATGCAGCATACAACTTTTTGCCAAGAAAAATGTTCTGTAATTTGAGTCTAAAAGCAACTCAAGCTCCAAAAAATCCTAGAATTTACCAAGCTAAGGACATGACGAAAAGAATTTACCTGTTACGGAGCCATTATGTGTGGTTTCCAATAACTTAAAATATGACATTTACCTTTCGTTGCGGTTCAGTCTGGCCCCAAGGTAGAAAGCCACAGAGAGCAACCAACAATCACTATGCACAGCAATTAGAGAAAGCCAATCTCTTCGATTCATTCCATCCCTAGCAAAATTGATCCCAAGCGCTGGCTCTGGAAGCTCTGGCGGAACTTCCTCAGCTGGAAGATTTACTTCCCAAGTTTCATTTGGGTGTCCATATAGACACAAATTTTCCTTCTCTGCATATAGCAAAAGTGAAAAACATAAGATCGAAGTCAAAACTGTCCAAGCAAGCACACACTGACACACCGCAAGATAGGCTATTCCAAATGATGAAGAAGCAAATGAAACTAATCAGCAGATATACTTTCACATTACCATGTTGGAACTCTCAAGAAACTAACTGCATGAACATTTGTACTTAAATGCCGACCACGGCAACGAAGAAGTAAAACACGCGCGCGCACACACAAGCAAAATGAAAATGCCTTGTAACAGTAACAGGAAACACGGCATGAATCTGTGTATAAGTCGAAAAGGCACCTTCAAACAACATGACGTAAAGCAGCTCAGTTTCATACACTTTCTTGTTAAACGAAAATTAGCCAAACAGTACACCACTAATTAACTAGAATTGTGGTCTAAACTCTTGAAACTGCAAACAATATCGTTTTCCATAAATGTTGTTTTTCTCGGAGGGGAGAAAAGGGAAAACCGGAAACGAAGCAAAGTTGCAAACTTTGCATTCACACTAATCCCTAATTACTCAAAAGAGTCAAAACCATAGCTAATTAGCATTCCAAACCAAGGGAAGAAAAAAAAATTGAAAAAAAAAGGCAAGCTTGCTAGAAACAAAATTGAAATTGCTACTTATCAAACAGAGAAGAAACGAATCAGAACCGAAGTCAAAATGCACAAAAACTCACATGCACACAAAGAAATTAAACGAATTCAAACTTCCAAGTAAACCTGAACTGAATCCCAACTAAAAACCGATTACCTGGATCGCAAAGGCCATAGAATTCATCCACATCTGCAAGAGAAAACCAAGGATTATCTCCATTAACAATACTAATTGAGAAAGAAACAGCACAAAAGGCGCAAATTGAGCAGCACAAAGTTACCATAAGTTAAAGCACGGATGATTCCAGCACGGCGAGCGCTGTAATCCTTGAAGATCTCCTCCACAGTTCGGGGACCGGAAGAAACCGAAGCCATTGCTGATTATGAATTGCGAGATCTACAGCTACAAAATATACATTAAGGAATTGAAAGAATTTGGAGCTGCTGAAGAGGGAAAAGGAAAAAAAAAGAAAAAATAAAAGAGGGGAAAGAAGGGAGTTTTTAGTTTTTGATGTAAAACAAAACAAAAACAACAGATGCCGGAAACAAAAGGGAAAACGCAGTGAAACGGCGTCGTTTGAGTTCTTGATATATTGCGTCCACGTTTTGCTACCGCCACTTGTAATAAATAGGAGTAATATGGTTAGCCTTTTCAAAAAATAAATAATTAATATGGTTAGTTGTCGAAAATAACACGGATTTAACTACATGGTTTTAATATAATGCAATTACAGTACTAATTTATATTTTTGCAATTGCAGATTGAGCAAAGATTTTATTTGTGTGTAAACTAAGATAACGCCATTTGTTTGTTATTTATAATACCTTAAAAAATCAAACGCAAATTACAAAATTGAGTGAACTAGATATAATTAAGATAACGTCATTAGGGATTTTTTTTTTTATGGAGGCTAGTGTTTGAAATGTAGTCAACATCTCCAAATAGCATATAGTATAAATTAGTTTATTAGGTCTTGGTGTTGGAATCGTGTATTAAAATAATTTAAGGAATATATTTGAAATATTGAAGTTTAAAAGTTTGAAGTAACTTGTAAGAAAACATGTTTAGTAAACAGTACTTCCAACTAATGCTCAATATTAAAATCAGTTGACATTTCAGTGTCTTTAACTATTAAGGACAAGACACCCCCATAAATTAATTTTACCATTTATAAAAGGCCCAATAGCAAAAAGGCAAATTCAAATTCACCTCTTAATTTTTTGGATTTTATAGTATTAAAAATGAGAGGTCACACGACATGATTTTTCACGAAACGTCCAATTGAAATTTTATTGTGTTTCTATTACTAATAATGAACTGTCGTATATCTTACTGTATTTAAATTAAATTAGATATTTAATGCTCAGAACCGATATAAATTAAAGTACACAATGACATTATAACTAGGTGTAAATCGACAATAGCATAGTGAAATAGAAACATTCCAATAAAATAAAATAAAAGACGATAGTCAATAAAGATACAAACTGAGTGGTTTAGTACCTATAAACCCTGTACTAAATCTTGTACCAAAATGCTACAATCATATGTTAAGACTGTCATATCTAATATTAGGATTTAGATCTGATTATAAGTTACAAGCATACAAGCTGGAGAAACAAGGCGAAAGCATATGGCCATCGACATCGTTACTAAGACTATATACAATTCTTCAAATACACTTACCCGAGGCAGAGCTTCCTTCTTGTCGCGATCTCAACCTGGATTCTCCTCGAACGCCAAATTCTCCGAGATAGATTAACTTGAGCAAAATTTAAGAAGGCATGTTCATGTTTAACGAGCACCAGCCATCTAAGCAAACGGTAGAAGAGGATGCATGTCAACTGTCGGATCAAGTAGAAGCGGAAAAGGAACTAATGGACAGAAACACGCAGTAGGGGAGTAACCATTTCGACAAAATTTTGAAGCCCTCAGATCAAGCTGTGGTCGTAGATGAATCCTTGGACTTTTCTGTCGTTGCTTCCTTCTCTGAATTGGTAGTCTCTTCAGTCTGAGTTTGAGTCGGTTGGGTAGTGGAGGTTGGTAACTCCGTCTCCAAGCCAAGAACCGTTAATGTAGACCTGTATAAAGGACTTGCGTTGATTCGACTTGAATCATAACGAAGATTATATTATGGTGCAATACGATGAGGCCAAACCTTGGAAGTGTTGATCTTATGTTTGGTTGGCTTGCATGTTCGACTAGGGGAGCCTTGAGAGCAGGTATTCTATTCAATGAATTTTCAAGCTGTGCTGCCGGTAGCTGGAAAATTACGAAAAGAACCTTGTGTCACGGAATATTAAACAGCGTATTGCAGAATAAACCCAAGGACGAAGACTTCATAGTTTATTTCCATAACAAGCTGGGATGTAAGAAGTGAATCTTAATGCATTTCACAGAATCAGTCGGCACTCACACGCGCAAGCATAGAAGATGCTATACATGATTCAATATTCATTTCTCATCAGTAAAGAACAATACACGACAAGTGTATTTGCAAACTAACTCAAATTATTTGTTGAAAGTTGAAACAAAGAATAATCACTTAATGGAGGTGAATATTTCGGAATTGAATAGAGTGAAAATAATTCACCTGAAGCAGAACACCAAAAGAATCGGGCAGGGTCACATGTGCACACTTCACAAAACCCACCCACTGCCTTGGAGTTTTCCATATCTACATTTCAAATGGATTAAATAAAGTATCTAGTTTATAAGAGGAATTAGTAACCCATGGTCGAATAGCTACCTGCTTGCTTACAAGACGAGAAAGAATCTCCATTATGAATTGGACCTGAAAAATGTTTATTAGAAAATTCAAAAATGTTGACAAAAGGCTGACCAATGAGCTTTTCAATACCATAAACAATTGATAAACTTAATCAAGGAGAGAGAGGTTATGTGTGCCTTACCAAAGAAGGAAAAGCACCGATTGCTTGCAATACTGTGCGCATAAACAGAAAGGGTAGCGGAATTTGCTCGACCTGCACAATCATGCGACCTATAGTATGATAAAAGTGTTAACAGAATAGCAGGACACCTACAAAAGGGGATATTCTTACCAATTGATTCAAAACTTTGGCGAGAACTTGCTGAGAAAATGTATGTCTCTGCTCAAAACAAGCATTGCAAGCATCTGTGACCTGCTAGCAAGAAATATATTAAGTAAACAAGTAGTTCAGAAAAATTAAGTGCATAGAAAGGTCAAAGCACTAAGCAGAATTATTGCCTTTTTCAAAGGAACTCCATCCTTTTCAGGATCAATCTTATGGATGGCAATTAATGCTTCAGCCGGAGACAAGACAGGAGTAGAGTGATTGAACCCCTGGAAGATAACATTTAAAAAACCCGTAAGGTGAAAAAACTGGACAAAGAAACTTATATCAGTTGCTCATTTATATCAATAGTAAGAAACTTAATGGAGTGTAAAACAAAATTTATACGACACTTTTATGCTTAATAGCTTAGTTTTTAGAAACTGACTTGACAACAAGGGGAAATGACTATTACGAAAAGCAAACTTCTTAAAAACATTCATGTAATTATAGTACAATTAAAACAAAAAGAAATCCATACCCTCCGAATTGCTATGGCTATCTACAATAAGGACCTAAAACTTTAGACATGGTTAAGATACAATCAGGAATATTACCTGAAGAAGACGAGAAAGCACAACTTGGAACTTATCAGGCTGTACATTCACAAGATGAGGAAAAAGTAGTAAAACCTGCAGTCAAAGGAAAATATTAATATAAAGATTTCACTGTCGAAACCCCCTCAGGGTGAGACCCCAACCATATAAGTATCTATCTTTCCAGAGAATCAAACATGAATTAGTCCAATTCACACTGTCAAATAAGAAGGATTAAATAATTGAAGGAAGACTCACCTCATCTTTTGATAAGAAGGGTAATACTGGAATCAGAATATCTATATCCTGAAAATACATAATGTGTGACAGATTAGAAAAGGCAAACTACAAATGGGGTTTCTCATAAAGAAAAGAATTGCCATCTGCAATTGTTTGCAGAAATAGTATACTGCTCAGAATGTTATCTGGCATATCTTAGAAAGGACAATCCTTATTGGGACAGAAATACTGAACAGAAAAGGACATTATCCATGGTTACCTTCAGTTTTGTATCATACAACCTCTTAATTGTTAACACTAAGTTCGGAGAAGGAACTGCGCCATCTGTCAGTGTATTCACTACCTGCAATTGCATGAGCGATCATGATGAGAGTCATGAAACACGTACCATACAAGCCAGAATTACAAGAAAAACAAAAAACAAGACCTGAATTATGAGGCCTTCACTTCCTGCTGGTGGATCAGATATTATATCAAGGAGATCACCGGATGGGCCAATAGTTCGAACGAGTAAGGGAATTTGGCGATGAACTACCTGCACCGTGACAAAACTGAAATCATGACAGCCACATAGCAGATTGGGGCATATATGAAATCCTTGTCAAAATAAAATTTAAGAAATTGCACCAAACCTGCTTTGCCACATTGGATGTACCACTATAAGCACAAAAAATTTGTCGGAAGAGAGAATGTTTCTGTTAAGCAAACATAGTAATATTAGGCAGGAAAGCACAACACTTATGGTCATAAATCATACTGAACCACAGACTGAAAATACCTTAGTACAAAGTGCGAAATACAGAGACATGCAACGCTGCACCTCAACCACGGTAGAAGATGAAATGCTATCAGATGCTGATATCTGATTACCCTCTGGTGAAATCTCTTTAGCTGCTGAAATACCTGGCTGGTTTTCACTTGAAGGATTTTCATCCTAAAAATTAAAAAATAAAAATCTAAAGATGGAGATCTATGAACCAATATTTTGAAGTTTAAGCATAATGATGCAGAAGCTATGAATTTCTACAAGTCTGACTGGTATGGCAACTGTCGCATGTTAATCATGCTACCCTTCTTCCACAATTTTAGTTTAAATAGCTAAATTTGGTCTTTTACTTTCTTATTATGGCAAAACTTTGCAAATACTTGAAGTAGAAGGATTTTTATGATTGATATGACATACATTAGATTGGTACCTTCTGTAGCTCATTAGCCTCCTTTGCCATAGAGATTTGATCATCTGTTACAACTGATAGCAACATTTCCTTCGCAAAATCCTCAATTCTTTCAGATATTGATGACAGAGGATAAAGCTTGTTTGCCACCTAAAACGTCAACATAAGAAAATTATATATGTATATGATGAACATAAGTGCAATCTCTCCAAGAACATGTTAGAAGCATATAGCAAAAGGCAAGTTGCACATCGATACCAGACGTATTGCCTTCATTCGAACTTCTTCTAAGTGATGAACCGCGCTCTGTTCAAAAATCAAATTAGAATAGTCAGATTAACCAAAATGGTAGGAAAAACTAAAGAATAATAAAAGGGAGAGGTCTTGGCCTTGGAACTGCAATGAGTTGAATATAAAATTACTGTAACTGAAATTATCAGAACCTTTGAAGTGAATATGAAAATTCACCTCACTACTGAAATGTATGGGCTAAGTGATGACTATTCCAACTAAAGCTAACCAAATATATTTTGCAAATTTGTCAAGACAATAAGAAACCAATAGAACCCTTAAGGCTTAGCTACACCACCATAAAGATGAATTAAGGTTCAATTCCTAAATAGTCTATGGAACTGTAGATTTGTGAGCACAAATTGAAATTAATTTTCAAAGCACATCCTTGGGAATGGCACTCATTGTCAATGATCCAAATGTCAATCAGGAAATCCAAATATCTATCTTCTCACCTGACACAGTAAATATTTGAGAAAATTTGAGACTAATTATTTATTAGGTATGCATATAAAAAGAGAGTCTGGGTGTGTGATCTCTATGGGAAACAGAGACATAACTGCCCCCTTAATAGTAGGGGTTTTTTCCTGCCATGTGATCTAGCATATGGTTAACAACCTTCAAAGCAATTTGGAGGCAAGCATCACGAATCGGAGGTCTGAGCAAAATCAAGCTCCAGACAGCACTAAGCCCCTGGGTAACTCTATCTCCACCAGGCAACTCCTTCTCTAAGCTATCACCACTACTAGGAGAGCATAAGCACCCCAACATTTCAAAAACGGACTTTGGCAGATAGGGGGCCTCCCCAAGTAATTTACTCAGAGATTTATCAGAAGCTGGAAAAGAATCCCTAAGTGTTTCTGCCTGTATTAAGACATAAGAACAGATATGAGAATGCAATTTCCTGTCACAGTTGATATAAATAAATAACATGAAATACATATGCCCACCACTTGGAGAAGAAATGCTTCATATACGGATCTAGCAGTGGCTGAAATAAAAAGGTCGCGATCTTCTTCCACCTCACCAAATAACCTGTAGAGGACGCGCAATGTTAACTCGTGCCCCTGAAGACATACACTAATCAGCCACATAACAGAAAGTATAATGGGTTTAAACAATCATTCCGCATAAAGATTGATCTAGAAAACAGACATTAACATGTGGTAGAAAGATGGAAAACAAATTGTGCTACCGCTAAAACCAAAGAAATATAAAACTAAGATATTCATTTACCTCATGATTTACATAGTCCGACAATATATGAGCCTTCAGTAACTTCCATGGGTCTAGCTCTGAAGGGAACTGCATCAGACAATCACATCACAACAGGCATTTAGTGACTGGCATTATCAAAATATATTATGTCATACACGTCCAAGTGTATACCTCCAATCCTGCATGGGCGAGGACAGAAAAACGGACTTGAGAGCCACCAGCAACAGCAACATGTTTATATGCATCAACAATGCGCACGAAAGCTAGTTGTTGCAGTTGATCCTTTTGCTCATCAGCAAGGTGGATGACAGGGGCTCCTATCTTGGGGAGAACCAACTGAGAAGCTAACACAACAGAAGTTGCAGTTGAGGAATTTAAGTTGCTAGCATCTGTGATTGCAGCTTTAGGGCTAAGCTCTTCAGACCTATCCGTGGACAAAGATTGGGCTAATTCAGTTGGTGTTCTATCTAATTTTATTGATGCTCCACCTGAACCAGTGAAATTCTCTTGATAGGCTTCATCTGAATCAATCAAGCCCTTTGGAACATCATCCATGTTTTCAGCTAATCCATCATCCTCGGTCGCTGAAGATAGTCCTGGAATATCACTTGCCCTTCCTTCAATATCAGTGACTTCAGATGTGATCACTGCATAACCAGTATCCATTGGATATGCAATGTCACCAGAACAAGCAGACTCACTGACAGACACTGCAGTTTGTTCCCTTGCACTGCTCAAGTTATCATGTGCAACATTACTGTCAGCCAAAGTCACCTGTGGTTCCTCTTCTAGATTTTGCTGCAATTTCAATCAAGTTGTGTCAAACAAGTAAGCACTGAATCCCATGGATCAACACCATTGCAGTGAAGAATTTAAGAAAGTAAAATAGACAAGTAGCAGCTGTAAGAAATTATAGGAAGTGGTGTATATTGAGATACTCAGAGAAAATTGTATTAAATTAAATAAGAAAATAATACATGCCTCAAGCTCACTATCTCCGATTCCAATTTCTTTCTCTTGAGATGATGTATACTGTACGAGTGTATCTTTTAGCAACAAAGACAAATGTTTGATATGAGTATCGCTTCCAACCATCTCAGTATGAGCAGCCACACTTGTGAGCAGCTCTGCATCCCCTTCAGATTCAAGTCTTTCTGGAGGAAGATTCCGGATATTGGCCATGACTACTTCCGCTAATAAGTCAGCTGAAATGCTAGAGATGAGAATCTCCAAAGAAGCGGCGGCTTTCTCACCCTGAGCAACTAATGCAGCAAACATTGCCACAAGCTGCTGCACTGGTCCACTATCTACATCTGACAATGATGTTGTTCCACTAGATGGCGCTCTATCTTGTTTTTTATTCATTTCATTTCCTGGTCCATCCAAATCGCCAGGTGTTGATCTTGCACGCTTTCCAGAGTTGTCATCTTCAGTAGTATCTATTGTATCTGGCACTCCAGTTCTCTTTCTACCAGCACTACCATGTTCAGTCACAGATTTAACAGAAGGTTTTTCATCCTGTAAGAAGTTTGTAAGATCATTGAGAAAAGATTCTCTCGTTGGATAGATATCTTTACTAACGATCAACTTTTGACAGAAAATACCTCAAGAATTTGAGACATATCAGAATCTCTTGTCCACTCAGTTCTTCCATTATTCTCCGACATTTCATTTGCAGCTTGTGCAATTGACTTTCCAACGTTAATTTCTTTTAGTGCATTAACTAAACGATCCCGCCACTGTGAAACAGATATCAAGATGAGCTATGGGCATAACTCATAGGGGAAATTTAAAATGCCAAAGATATGATCTGATGCAATCCAGTCTAATTGCATATTTTGGCTAAACCGCTAAAATACTCAAAACATTTTAATTGGGTTGTTAAAAGAAGATGACATTAAACTATGCATATGTATATCTACATAGAACCGGTATAAATTACAGCAAATTAGCACCAGTGTGGCTGCATATAGATACATGTAGAAGCCAAAAGAGAAAGTAAATGAGAGAACAGGAAAAATAAAGTCTAGGAACATGAAGAAAGAAAATAATGTACCGGTGCAGCACCAGGGTGTGTACAATTCAAACAAGACTCAAACGCGTTCTTCAGAGCATGATGCACCCCAGCAAGATGCATGCCTTTGGTAACAGAACTTGAAGGATTCAAACCAAGTAAAACAGGCAGAATGCGGCCATAAAAGGCAGGCCTCTTTCTCGCAACTGCCGAAAGACTAAACCAAAAGAAGAAGTGAGAGAGAGAGAGAGAGTAATTATCCATTTGGTAACGGGAGATTGCATACCTCTTAATTAGAACGATGATCACCAAATAACTATGGGATCTCAACGATGGGGACCTCAGCTGATCCAGCAAAAGACCCAAACTTTGGCTCGCCTCAGCTGACAAATCTCTAACATTGAGTAGAGGATGTCCACCACGAAGCCATGAGACATTGAATTCATCAAAATTTCCTGGAAGAATTAAGTGGGACATTTTTAACAAAAACTCATAAACTAAATTATACGTACCAACATAGAACAGAAACACATTATGTAATTGTATACCTTGAAAAAATTTATCAGATGGTGGCTCCAAAGAACCACTAGGGTCAGGGGTGTAAAGTAACACAACGGATTCCACAAACTTCAATGCAGGTAGCTTTCTCCCTTCACTTTCCTCCTTAAGACATGTTTAACAGTCAAACAATGTTCACATTCAACGTACATTTTGAGTTCCAAGTGACACTTACCTTAAATGCCATTGAGCATATTTCATCTCTAAACTTTAGCACACACTCCCATGATGATCGCAGTGATTCATCAAACTCACTTGAGTACAAACCCTGGTATAGAATAAGCAACATCATTAATAACATGGAGGCTTACTAGCTGCATATTGCACATAGGTTAATTGTTAAAATTGGACTTGATAGAATCATATATCGTGTTGATGCCACATCAAAATTGTACCCAAAAATTCATGACAGGTTTCAATTCTCAACAAACCTGGATGGTAACGTTGACCAGAGAACAACGAAAGATATCAAAACCACATGAGATAGCCTGTCGAGCAACAGCAGGCGTATCATCTTTCAGAACGTCTACAAGTGCTGGTATAATGTCAGGCAACAGCTGCAAATGCTTTAAACCAATTTCACCAATCATCCTGCATCAGTCGATCAATGTCAGCATCATGAACTAGCAGATATCCAGAACTTTTACTTTTCTGGTTGAGAACTCAAACATTGACAGCATAACCCATACAAAAGAATTCCAAGAAACTTCAATTGCCCACCGAATATATATAAAAGATTCTCAACATTGCAAGACAGGTAGAAACTGAATTACCATGGAGTAATTTCCCAACGCAATTAACATTCCTTGAGCAAGAAACATTTCTAAGCATTTGCATTCACCAAATTGAGAAACAATTGAAGAGTTCACAGAAGCACCAATGTCTTTCACGACAATAAAACACACACACACAAAATTGGAATACGGTCTTACTGAGTGGTGAATTTGCGGACGGGGCTCAAACGGTCTGAGAGGAGCTCGAGAACAGGGGAGAAGACCTCCACAACCAGCACGGAATCCGCCGCCATGAGCTCCTCCCGCAGCCGCCGCAGCTGGTCGAGCTTCAACGAGAGGTCGGCTGCGCCGCCGTACTTAATCGAGTTGATTCGACCAGCTATCTTCTCCCGCGAAACCGCCGCCGTCATTGCCACCATTGCCTCCGGCGGCAAAAAACTGGAAAATTAAATCAATAAACCCTAGCTCTCTGGAGGAAAGCGGTGTGATTTCATAGAGTATCTCAGATTGAAGAAGAAATTCCCTCTCTCTCTGAGTGTTTCTACAGTGATTGAGCTTCCCGCCGCCGTTAACAGATTATCGGCTCCGGTAAAGCGGGATTTGTGTTACTACAATTTTGATCTGATTTTGGATTTAAACGTTGAAGTTGAAGAGAAAGCGTTGTTCAAAGGCAATTGTGTAAATTGGACCTTCCTCTTAGTTTATGGGCTTCTTCATCGCAATATCAATATGGGCTGGGAGATTAATGCTTTTCCATATATTCTCTAATTTGGATATTAATTAATTGGAAATTAGAGGACTTTATTTGAGACACAAATAAATTGTGTTAAGACTAATAATATATGAATCCAACTAATATTGTATATGATTGAATAATTTTATTCTAGTTACTGTAGTTTCTCCAATCCTACCAGCTTCAATGGGTTATGAATCAAACAAGTTAAGCTCAAATTGTGGAAATGCTCGAAAATATTGGGATATGCCAAAATACAAGATAATCTACGGTAGTATTTCAATAAAACTATATTTTTCTTACTGTTATGTATGATCTCATATTCTTAATTAAACATGGTCTATTTTATAATTAATCGTGGTCCACATACATCCTCACTTGATAGTGATAGTATATTTGAGATACCACCTCCAAATTTAAAATGATACGAGTTCACAATTCTATTGTTCGAACGATAGAAAAATATAACTCGTTCGTGTTGTTTATCATGAACCCAAAATCTTATTTTTAACCATAGTACTCATGAGTTGCATAATACACCAAATATTATACATTAGAGTGTCTTAATGAATGATACAAAAAACATAATCATGCTTCCATCAATCTTCCTCCATGCTTGGCAAAAAAATTAAGTGTCTAATTGATTATCGAGACAAAAGATATCAGATTTAAATCTATTGTAACTCTTTTTGCTAATGTGACAAAAAAAGGATCTATATTTCTAAAGTTGGGAGACAAAGATAAGGTGAGAGTGTAGGCTCAAAGCGATAAAGAAGCGACACTATGGCACTTCACTTGAAGCACCACCACACATCCACACCCAAACACCTCCTCCTTCCACCGCGCCCCGTCGCCGCCGCCCCGCCCCGCCCCGTCTCGCTCCGTGTCCGCGCCGTGCTAGGCGGCCGGGCTCAGGAGCTGATCCAATCCGGCGCCGTCACGCCCATCCCGCCGAGAGATGCTGCAGCGGCAATGCAGTCGCAAGGCTACACGCTGCTCGACATCCGGCCGCAGTGGGAGCGGGAGAAGGCGCGCGTGTCGGGGTCGACGCACGTGCCGTTGTTCGTCGAGGACAAGGACAACGGCCCCGTCACGCTGCTGAAGAAGTGGGTCCACTTCGGCTACATTGGGCTATGGACTGGGCAGCTATTCACCATGATCAATCCTACATTTCTTCAACAAGTGGAAGAAGCTGTTCCAAACAAGGATTCTAAGCTGTTGGTAGCATGTGGGGAGGGACTAAGGTATGTCACACTTTCTCAAAATGATGTTTTATTATGTGGAGAAACAAACTTGTTTTAGTTTATGATGTTATGTATGTGAAGATCTTTGATGGCTGTTGCCAAGTTGCATAAGGGAGGGTACAAGAACTTGGGGTGGCTCGCCGGAGGGTTCACACGAGCGAGCGACGGCGATTTTCCGGCCGTCGAAGGTAGTGAGAAGTTGGAGTATGCCACCATTGGAGGTGCTTCTTACTACTTCCTTAAATTGCTTCTTTTATTACAAGCTGTGGGGAAGAAAACCTGACCTTGTAGTAGTAGCCAATATATTTGAAACCTTGAATTTTCCAGTTTATTTGATTACTAATTGTTGGAAGAAAGAGTGCAAATACAAATTTGAGACCTTTGCATTTACATATATGGTTGAAAAGGAGTTGGTTCATGTACAAACACTACCTCAAGAGTAAGATACATAATGCAACTAAAAGGAAAAGAGAGAAAAAATCAATGGGTTTTCTGCTTTCAGAAAGTCTAATATCATACAGAAAGTCTAATCTAAGTGCAACGGAGCCTCCACGCTGCTCAAACGGTGTATATCTTTTTCACCTTTTTGGTCTTCCGCCGGCAAATAGGGCAGGTTGCTGAAGTTTCCACTATTCTGCAAAGCGAGAATCGACACTCGTCAATGATTGAAACTACTGTACGCATTCATAGCTAGATTGTAGAGATAAACGTATGATATGAATCCTAAGACGGGTTCTGTAAGAATAAACTCGACTTATGCCAGCTTGATTTCCTAGTTACACAACTGAGGAAATAATTTCATACATCGCGGGCATCTCTTATGTGGCACCAAAATTTTATGATACCATTTATAGAATGATTCGATTTAAGGATATGTGGAATCGGAAGCACGGAAAGAGTATGTACAAAGGGAAGGGTAGAAAATTACCTATTTGCACATCCAAAACAAGCCACGCAGTGTCCACATGGAACAAAGAAAGAATCCTTGGGAGCTTCGAAGCAAATTGCACAAAAACGGCGGCTATCTTCATCATCTTTGACTGGGTTTTGTTCGTCCCCAGATTGTGCATCATCTACATGATCTTCATCCTCTAAGACAGAGGTGTCATCATCTTCCCTTGAAAGCAAAGGGTTTCTCTCAGGTCCAGTGTCACCAGGCTGATTGCTTGGCACTCCTTGCTCAGTGCGCCGAGAGTTGCTCAATAAGTTGTTTACGAGTAGCATAAGGAGAATCAGCCCGCCTGCATTAATAAATTTAGATATATCTTGATAGAGCTTTATTTTATACTTCCGTACATATTGAACGTACCTGCTCCAACAACATATGTAATCCACCGAGGTCCATAAGAAATCTTGACATAACAATTACTACCCTACAACACATATAGAAGAAGAAAAAAAGGGCCAATGAGTTGTCTTTTAGTGAATCTCAATAAATTCCATCTGAAAACTGATAATGGAAGTCATATTTGTGAGGTTCAGCATATAAACTTATTCATACAAGTCAGAATATTATTCCATCAAAATGAAGTACTCACAGGCACGTGACTAGAAGAGGTAAGAACAGCTGCATTTGCACCCATGAAAAGCAGCGGGAAAGTGCATTTTCCATCTGCAGGTCTACACCTGTAATATGGTTTTGTTGTGTCGTAAACGGAAGCCTTTATTGACATATTCAAACTGACCTGTTTAACATCTGAAATATGAGAAATAATGCACAAACGCATAACAAGTCATCGAGAACAGAAAATGGAGAAAAGGATACATGGTCCAAGATAGACAAGTATGAGCACTAATCCAAAAGGAGGAGTTGATTTCTTATTATATCATTAATAGAGAAACCCCCATAATGGATTAATAAACTACTGGCCCAAATAGAAATTGCAGCGATGAAGGTATATTTTTTATATGCAGCAGAAAGTGTTGAGGAACACTTGCCATGAAAATTTCAGGATTCAAGTTACCAACTCCAATGTAGTACACTGAAGATTTCAAGATATCCTTCTGAATTGAGCCATTCCCTGCAACAATGAATTGAGTGGGTTATAATGACAATATCAAAGAGGGCAAAATAGAAAGGTTCTCTTTTTTACCTCACCATGAATTATATTCCATGAAAAGGTCGAATCTGGATATGTTGGGTCCTTAAGCCACTCAGCAAGTTCATTCTTTCCTGCCAGCATTCACAGACAATCTAAAGGTAACATCGATAACCATGCTAAACTAGCAATGCAAAATATCAAATATGTGAAAAGATTGCCAACAGTTAGAATCCTGTTTATTTATAGGGTAGAAATGACTTAAGGTGAACAGTCAGAGAATCTGGCAAAGTTGAGTACTGATTCTCACAATTTAGGAGTCTTTGGTTTACAATTAATGAATAAACATTGGAGGAGATATGGATCTTAGCACAATATTAGAAGAACAAAATATATTGTCAGCATGGCAAATACAATTTTATTATGATATATTGACATCAAACCAGTCTGCTATTGAATTTTCAGTGTATCCTTTAACTTTTCCTCGAAATGCAAGGGAACTAAAATAGCAAATAATTAAATTAATCTGTTACCTTCAGCAATTACAAGACCGATAGAAGATAAGCTCCATGAGGAAACGCTATAAGATATGCTTATGTGAGATCCTTGATTCAAATGAAGCACCCATTCCTGCAGGATGAAGGTTATAAAGATATTAATCACAGAAACAGAACAGAACTTTCAAGATCAAGTTCAGTTCTTAACAGCAGCACTCTTTATGATTCTCACCTTGTGCGTACTAGAAGGCAGAGAGATCTTGTGAGTCTCCTCCCATGTAACTGAAGCATCAAGTGCCGGAGCTTCATAAAATCCAAACAGCATCGAACCTTCCGCTGCACCAATTTCTACCACCTGGCATAAGCTACAATTTCCTCAGACAAAACATCGATAAAACAAGTTTTAAGCCAATGTCAAAATACCTCTATAGACTCCACAAATAAGTGGTTCGGTTGTATCAATATTGATGCATTAGGTCCAAGCCGCAAAGTCTCAGGAGAATACAGTCCAAACGCCATAGTTATGGCTACTGAAATCAGAAACATAACATATAAGTAAAATAAAATAAATCCCAATCTCAATTTATTGTTCATCCATCCTATCAATTCTTTCACATACTCATATCAAATCAATTCTTTCACATACTCATATCAAACTAAAGAGTTACTCACAAATGATGAAACAAGTTTCACTAAGAAAAATCACTCTTACTAAAATTCATCATACAACCAAACCAAACCAACATAATCCAACTAGAAACTTGAAAGCTCATCATCATTCATCAATAGCAGTTGATTCTACGTGACATGCAGCTGCACCGTGTCAAATATGCTATACAAATGTTGTCCCCGAATTTAACCATGGCAATCAACTAATCCACCAATTTCACTCAAAATTATCCAAAACCTCATATCACATGATCCAACAACCAACGACCTAGCTGAGGAAAATGATTCTACAAAAACAAAAAATTACCAAAAAAAGAGAACGTAGTCGATGCTATAAAGCACGACTTAGGATCATCTCCATTCGGAGAGGATGCGCCATTATTCAACGTGGAGTCATTGTTATAATTCCGCGAGAAAGGATCTTCGCGGAAATGATCGCGCGGAAACTCCGGCGACCTCGCGGGAAACGGCCGCGGCGGCGACTCCGGCTGCTCCACCTCCGCCATCCTATCGAATTGAAGAGAAACGGAATCTGAATTTGCTGACGACAATTGAAAATTTTGGTCGGCGTGGGAGCGGAGAATTCTCAAAATCGCGATTTTGCTTCGGTTTTAAAGACGGCCATGAGAGATTTATGGAAGCTCTGTTTTTTGGATTTGGAATTTCTTTTTTATTCTTTTCTTTTCTTTTTCTCATTTTTTCTTTTCTTTTACCAAAAAGTCGTTGGGTTTTCTTAGACTGGTGGTTAAAAGGCGCGGCAATTGGGCTGATTAGGATTTTAGGATTGTGGGCCTTTCATTTGGGCCATATTTATGGTGATTTGAAATGATAATACAATTTCATATTGGTGGGCCCACATTATAATTGTGTTAAATAGTTTTTTTTTTTTTTAATGAAATGCCGCGAAATTCTATTTTGCATGTACATGTACTACACCAATTTATGGATTTTTGCAGACACGCCACTTTAAATGACTCGATTTTTTCTACTGAAATTGATTACTCAACCAATCTCGTGCCTTGGAAGAGATAATTTAGGAGAGTCTGAATTGTTTTTGCTTTAGTACAAGAGTATTTATTTGTCGTACACAAAGATAATTATGCCCATCGAGTTGTTCTTGGTTTAGTACTTAAAACGATTTGAATTGTGTGTCCTACTTTGAGTTGAATCATACCTAAATATTGATAAGTGCATCATCCCAAACAACATTATATCAGAGAGACAGAGATAGAGTAAGAAATATAGCTCGAAGAAACTAAAGTAGAATAAGAATTCAACTATAATAGTTTTAATACAAGAAAATCAAGCAATAATGATTTTTAAAATACATTTTTTTGGTAGGGGTTGTTGGGTTGGTTAGGCTTCCCTAACCCCGCTCCATAGCCCCAGGTCGTATTGAATAGTACAACGTAGTTGATGTATGCATCATAATCAGATTATCAGACTACATAATTAAGAAACCAATCACAACATTTTGATCGATTGATTGGAATGTATAGTTTTTTCCCTGAAGTGTTTTAAAAGTGTAACGAAATTATAAGTGTGGTACATTATTTGATAATTTAACCTAATTTATTATTATTATTTAATATTATTCATCATATTCATACCATATGGTCTTAGCCACACGAGGTTGGTTGTGGTTGGCTTTAATACCTATACAAAATCATGAAGTAGTTTAATTTCGTGATTCAAAACTACCCACAATTTTTCTACTTATTTATCTGTGAGCATCTCTCACTAGTATTTTGATATCTAGTTCGCATCCGCAATTTTATTGATATACTCTTTCAGTCTTTCAATTCTAATATCATAAATTATTATTTGGATCATTAAATTTGCAAATTACATCAAATATGGATAAAGGATTGGATCGAGGTCAAGCCTGATTTTAGTCATCATTTGTAAATTTAATAATCTTGAACAATTCATGAGGAATTATAATAAAATTAATATTTTAAAATTATCGAATAATGAGTGTAACCGACCCAAACAGGACGCAACCGACATTCACTTTGATGGAACAAAATAAACTCAATTTATTTATTTTCTAAAGTATGAACACTTTGTTCCCTTCTTTATTTACGAGGTTGATTATTAAAAAAATGCTGCATTAGCCTCCCATATTATCGATTTTATGTTCCAATTCTTATACTAAATAAAATTACTTTTATAC
>JAYJMF010000044.1:4334913-4357291 GCA_036873715.1 Salvia sclarea | reverse complement strand
CTAGAATCTGGAAGTTGTATAGGATTTATCTTGAATATCCTTTCAAGAAATATTGTACATTTGATTTGGCCAGAAGTACTTGTCAATGCCCATAAATTTAATTTGCAGGAGAATGGGCGAAAATCATGTTTTCCTAAGTTAGAGTTAGGGGGCTATACAGCGTTTTCCTTTCTTTAGGAAAATTAACGATAGCTACGAGTGATGGGACGGAGGGAGTAGGATTTTGTGTGAATATTTAATCATGATAAGGGATATTAAATTAACTTTAATTTTTTTTCAAATAAGGCATGTGCCAATTGGAGTGGGACAATCCAATTTGGCAAGTGTGTCAATTGGGCTGGGACGGAGGGAGTATGATATACTCACTTTATCCCATTCGAAATGTCTCACTTTTCAATTTAGGTCGTCTCATTCAAAATGTCATACTCCCCCCATCCACCATAATTATGCACCATTTGACTCGTTGCGAGTTTTAACAAAATATTGTTGACTTGAGTTGTTGTGGAGTATGGGTCCCACAAAAAAATATTGTTAAATGTAAAAGTAATGTTAGTGGAAAATGGTTTCACATAAAATTATTGAAAAGTATAAAAGTAATGTAAATAAATACTATTAAAGTGAGGGTAATAAAGTAGAATAAAGTGTGGGGCCATTTCCAAAAATAGGAGTGCATACTCTTGGTGGACGTCCCAAAATGACAAAAAGTACATAATCTTGGTGATGGAGGGAGTATTACTTAGTAAGAAAATAATAATAGCCAAAAATATAAGAAAGAATATTTATAGCTTACTTAAATTGCACATGATGCGTAAATGTGATGCAAAGTTGGTATTCTTTGCGTCCCATTACAAATATTTAAATAATTAAGAAGCATGTAGATTAAAGGAATAAGGAATAGGTGTTTAAAGAGTGTTTACATAGATAAAGTAGGATAAAAAAGTTTAAATGATAAATTAGGAGAGATAATTATGAAAATATAATTGAATAAATGATCAAATAAGAAAGATAAAAGTGTAAATGATAAATTAGGAGAGAGAAAAAGTGATAAAAATAATAATTATTTTCTTTTATAGAATTTGGACATTTGTATTGTGTTTGTGTTCATCCGTTTTGTTGTATATATATTATTGTGATCTTTGTTCATCAATCATTTCCTTCATTGCACATGAAGCCATAGTATTTCAAAATAAATTGTTTTAATTTCGCATGAAATTAAATGTATGGCAAATATTGTGAGTTATGTAGATCTTATTATTATTTTCGCCTCATTTGAATTGATCTTGTCACTTTTTACACACAAATTAAGAAAGTGTTTTATTAAAAAATTAAAATAACATGATCTCACTTTTTGGTGTATTAATTTATTGTCGTTTCGTGAATGAATCAATTAAATGGGATGGAGCAAAATGAAAAATGGGTCAATCCAAATGACACGAAAGGAGTACAAATTAAAAGTGATAACTTTAATTTGTTGAAAGATGAAAAATAAAATTATGACAAGCAACTATGAAGTGATACTTTAGACAGACTCATATTTCAAACCCTATTTCTCCTTTGTTTCAAACTCACATTAAAAATTTAAATTTGCACGGCCGGAGGCTAGATCAAAATTCTGACCGTACAAGTAAATTTCTCACCAAATTAAATTTCAATGCTGGAAATTAATTGTCCATAGCTTAATATGTAGTATTATTCCCGATTTCGCGTCCAAATACATTGATTTTTAAATTAAAATACAAATAAAGAGTGTCAAAGGTTGTATCTCTCTCGATTTCACAAATTTTTTGACCGAGAGGTACAGTAATTTGGCAATTATAATAGATTTTCCTTAATACATTTCTTACAAGTTATTATGGCCGGTTTATTAAAAAAAAAGAAAATATTATAATTAATACCTGGAGAATAATTATAGGGGTGTCTAAATGGGCATCGGGTTACCTGAAACCGAACCCGGATCGAGACCTTCGGGTACCCAAAACCCAAAAAATCGGGTAATGGATCGGTCTTTATCAGTTTTTTCTTCATTTTTCGGGTTTCGGGATACCCAAAACCGATCGGATAATAACCGAAAACCCAATTATACCCGAAATCCAAATTATAACATTTAATTTTGAAAATTTACTAACTTGAAAGTTGAAATGGCGGAAGTAAAATACCCTACGTCAAAAATTTTCGGGTTTCTTTTCGGATTTTCGGGTACCCAAAACCGACCCGAAATTTTCGGTCCGGGTAATGGGTACCCGAATTTCAATTCGGTCCAGGTTCGGTCTCTTTGGCTGGACAGCTTCGGTTCGGGTACCCAAAAGACTTCGTGTCGGGTACCCGAACCCGGCCCGTTCGACATCCCTACCGGAGATATTGCAGTGACAATTTCCGGCGAGGGCGGAAAAATTGAAGTGTCAATTTATCGTGCTTACGTTTTCTCTGTGTTGATTACAATTAATTAGAGATTAAATAAGCAATTGGAGAGGCAACGGAAACAGAGTTTGAGAATATGAATCGAAGAAGAGGAGAGGTAAATTAGAATGTATAGACAACAGGATAGAATACAGAAATTAACCGAAGAAGCTGGGATCGTAGCCGTTGCTGGATGTGGCGAGGATGTAGTAGGCGACGATGTGGCCGATGGATCCCCAGGCGAGGACGTCGACGATGTTGAATCCGACTGGATCGTTGGATTTGAGGAGGCTGACGTACTCCTTTGCGCGGAGATCGCCGGCCTCGAAGTGCGAGATCCCGTTCTGCTCCGGCACCTGCTTCGCCACGTTCTCCCTCTGGAAGTTGAAGAACACGAACCTGCCTAGGAATAAAGACAGCCCCGTGCTCAGGCTTATCACCACCGAAGGGTTCAGCTCCGCCTTCACGGCCAGGCCTCCGCTGCGCTTGCTGCTGCTGCCGCCGCGGCGGAAGGAGGCGGCCGACGGCCTCGAGAGGACGAGGGAGGAGGAGTCGGTGGCCTTGTTCAGAGGCCGGAGCCCTTGGAAGCTTGGGGCGGAGAACAACGCGGAGGCCATTGCTGTTGAGATTCGATTTCAATTTTGGATTGGGGATTGGGATTGGATGTGTTGGGATGAGGTTTATAATTAGAGAGATGATGGGAGGGATTTTTGTGAGGAGGGGAGCGAATTGGAGAGGTGGAAGAAAGATTTTGCTTGCTGACATGGCTCCGCCTCATTGGTTGTGTCTGGATCACAGATTTTTGCTACACTTTCTTGGAATTATTTACGGTTAAATCCATAAAGAAAGTGTTATATATCACCCCAGGATCCGTGGCGCAATGGTAGCGCGTCTGACTCCAGATCAGAAGGTTGCGTGTTCGATTCACGTCGGGTTCAATTTCCCGATCCATACGGATTTCTCTTTTTCTTTTAGTTCATTTTTTTTAATGTTAAAAGAATATCCACAAATAAAGTATGATATCATATCATTGATATGTTTACTGAATAAATATTTTCTTCAGTCCATATAAACACGCAACGCAATTAATTGATACTCAAAATAAGTACTTAGTTCTGATCGAAAGTATGATCTATCTTTTAAGAAGTCAAGAATTAACAATTTATTACACTGATGGCATGTAAATCACAACTTTGCGTTTCCAAACAAACACGAATCTAGTAGTCTTCTTTTACTCCATTTTGTTGTGATGGAGGGAAACATACATGTTGAATCTATATTTCAACCAAAATCTTTGAATCAGAACTTTCGAAAATTAACATGTTTAAATGGAAGTTTTACTTTGCATACGGTCCCACAGTCATTTTTATTCTAAGGCTCCGTTCTCTTTGATGAAAAAAATTATCATAGGAAAATGCGGGCAAATAGAACATTCACCCTTTAAATTTTTCCTTCTTTTCCATCCCCTTATCTAAAAAAATGAGTTTTACTCTTTCTTCCTCCTCTTTTTCACTCCAATGGAAGGATAATATTTGCACTCCTTGCAAGTGGGATAATATTATCCTTCCAATGGAGTTAAAAGGAGGAGGAAAAAAGAGTAAAATTCATTTTTTTTTAGATAAGGAGATGGAAAAAAAGGAAAAATTTAAAAGGCAAATGTTCTCTTTTCCCTCATTTTCCCATGATAATTTATCCACCAAACAAAACGGAGCCTTAAATGAAAATATTACAACTTAAAACCAAATGTATAAGATTTCGAAAAAGTGACGTCAAGAGGGTATTGCAGACGTGAACCCCAAAAGACATTCTTACCCCTACATCTCAAGGCACGTCATATACGAAATGACAAATTTGCCCTTCACACGCCCCAAATTTGAAATTATTGAAATGCCCTTTAGATAGTAAATTCTATAAATAGTCTTCACCTCCACTATAAACATAGGCATTCAATACTAGTGTGTGTGTGTTGGCCTAGTGGTAAAAGATTAATGCCTGAGGCCAAAGGTCTTGGGTTCGAGTCTTCTGTGACGCGACCTTTAAATTTCTGTAATTTAATTTAATTAAAAAAATAGGCATTCAATACTCTAGCAAAAATTATGTCAAACTTCTTATTAGAAAAAACAACAAAAAATGCAAATGTGCAATTCTTCAAGTTTTCTCTCGGTTGTTTCATCACGTTCACGTCTACTTTTATGCTCCATCTATTCTTTATGGTTGTGAGCTTGAGTTTAGCAGATTTAATTAAAAAAGAAATCGCATCTCATTTCTCTGTGAAAATCATTGTTAGTACAGGATTTTATCTAAATTCTTCCCTGTTTTCTTATTATTCCACTCGTCAACTATTGTAAATCAAATACTTTTTTATAGACTGAAAATATTATCAAACAAATAAAGCTCACCATTTTAGTTTTCTTTCCCTTTCTTAACATTATACACACTAAGTTGGATAAAAACATTAAACTAAGTAATTTGAATAGTGTCCAATTATTGGAGAACATATAACACGACATGATATAATACGTTCAATCAAATATATAAGAATTGGAATGAGAAATGAAGTTTGAGATCTATTTCTCTATTTTATAAAAAGTAAATCGAACTTGCTTGAATATTTTCAAAGGGATTAAAAAATAAATATTAAACCTATAGTTGTACTGACATTTAGTCAACTTAAAATAAGGCTGCCAAATTAATAGTGCAATTTGTAGAATTAACGACTCATCAACATAGGTGTGCAAAATTTCCTCTCCTAGCTTTAATAGATTGTAAAAAGTTGGATAAATAACCAACTAACTATGAAGATTAGCCACGACATGCCGACATATTTGCGGATATTGAATATTAAAAGATGATCATTTTTTTATAATCTTCATATGTTGTCTCCAAACGCCAGTAGGGAAAAAAAAATTCTCCTACATTTCCTTTTCATTTCCCCCCTTCTGTTACGTTATCCATATATACATGACTTGAACTGACACATCATATTGAATTTAACTAATATTCCAAAGATGAAGATAGAATTATTATTCAATCAAAAGCAAGCTCAAGGCTTATTATAATTACCCATAATGGGGGTTAGTTCCACACTTTCAAAACCACATTAGTTTGAATCATAGCTCTTAGAATCACTTACCGTTGATTGTGCATTCACTATTTAAACACTTAATTAACAATTAAATTTTGCAAAACGCAGAACCACTATCAAACCCTCTTTAAAGTCTAGTTTGTACTGGGTTTGCTAAATGTAGTTAGCTTTATATAAAAGTATTTAAGGGCCATTTACTTAGTATAGTACTATAAATTGATAAAATCTTGCTCAAGACTAAACACTCTTAATTTAAACCTACTTACAAAAAGTAAAAGAGAAAAACATTAATTCTATGAATATCACAAAACATAAAGGAACAAGAAATGAATAAATTATTCCCCCCGTCGTCTGGAATAAGTAAATTCAACAGAATAAAACAAAATTCATGTAAAATAACGAACTATTTCCGAGTTGCATCCATAAATATGAAGAGACCAAGTTCATTGGTTTTTCAGAACAAACCAAGAAATATGCTGCCCTTTATTCAGGCTTTGTACCACAAAATAAATAAATGCAAACAATAACTGCAAAGAAAGAAATTTAATACTACTACGTGGATATTGTGAAGACCAAAATACCCCTCCACTCCACCCCGTTCCAGCGCAAAATCAGCCAACACCCAAAATCCAAACGTAACCCACTTCCTCTCTTCTCAATCTCAATCTCTCCATTGATTTAACAGTCGCATTTTGTCAAAGCAATTTCAAGATTACATTTTTTGTCATTCTCATCAAAGATCCACTTTTCCCATTCAACAATCTTGGCTTGAAAGTCTCCCATTTCCCAATTTTTCTTTTTTTAATTCTCGCACATGAGAAAGTGGAGCTGCCCTGCAAATTATCACTCTCTCCCTCTCTCTCTCTCTCTCTCCAATAATCACTCCCTCTTCCAAGATTTGATGCCGAAAAACCTTTCACTATAACCCACAAACACACCTCCTCTCCGCCTCTCAATGCTCGTGCCATCTTCGCCAGCTTCAAAACACCTGCCATGGCGGCTGCTTCCCAGATAACACTTGCCGCCGCCGCTCTCTTCCTCCTCGCCTTCTCCGCCGCCGTAGTCCACAGCGCCACGGACCCCAGCGATCTTTCCATACTGAAAAAATTCAGGGAAAATCTCGAAAATGCTGAGCTTTTGCAATGGCCTGAAAATGGCAACGACCCATGTGGCCCCCCCAGCTGGAAGCACGTTTTCTGCTCAAACGGAAGAGTCACTCAGATTCAGGTGCAGGGATTAGGCCTCAAAGGCCCCCTGCCGGAGAATTTCAACCAATTGTCGAAACTGTTCAACATCGGCCTTCAGAGGAATAAATTCACCGGAAAGCTGCCGTCTTTCAGCGGTTTGGCCGAATTGAAGTATGCCTATTTGGACTACAACGAATTCGACACAATCCCATTTGATTTCTTCGACGGGCTTGCTGATTTGGAGGTGATGGCATTGGATTACAACCCTCTCAACGCCACCGCCGGTTGGTCTTTGCCGGCGGCGCTCCGCGGCTCGGCGCAGCTGACCAATCTCACGTTGATGAGCTCCAATCTCGCCGGCCCTTTACCGGAATTTCTCGGAATTATGTCGTCTTTGCAGGTTTTGAGGCTGTCGGGAAATCGCCTCTCCGGCGGGATTCCGGCGAGCTTTAAAGGGTCTGTTCTGTCGCAGCTTTGGTTGAATGATCAAACCGTGGGAATGTCGGGTTCAATTGAGATTGTTTCCACTATGACTTCACTCACTAGCCTTTGGCTCCATGGGAATCACTTCTCAGGTAGAATCCCACACAACATTGGTGATTTGGTCTCATTGCAAGATCTTGACCTCAATGGGAATGATCTTGTTGGCTTGATTCCTCCTAGTTTGGTTGGAATGGATTTGATTAGTCTTGATTTGAACAACAACAGATTTATGGGGCCAGTGCCCAAATTTAAGGCTGCTAATGCTACTTACAAATCAAACCCCTTTTGTTTGCCTAATTCTGGAGATCTTTGCTCCCCTGCTGTGATGGCTCTGTTGGAGTTTCTTGATGGTGTGGATTATCCGTCGAGGCTCGTGGATTCGTGGTCGGGTAACGAGCCGTGTAGGCTGTCTTGGTTGGGGGTAGGCTGTGATTCTAGTGGCAAGATCATCACTTTGAACTTGCCTAATTTCAATCTTTCTGGTGTGTTGAGCCCTTCTGTTGGGAAGCTTGATTCATTAACTCATGTATATTTGCAGTCTAACAATATCTCTGGCTTGATCCCAACCAATTGGACTAGTTTGAAGTCTTTGGCAGTGTTGGATTTGAGTAACAACAATGTGTCTCCTCCTATTCCAAAGTTTAGTGGAAGTGTGAAGCTTGAGTTAGGTGGGAATTCCCTTTTGAATCCATCTCACAACAATGCCACATCATCTCCGAGCGGAGAGCCCTCGTCTGGGGCGCCCTCCACGCCCGGTTCTGTCAATGCCACACGCGATCCTGGTGCAGGGAAGCGTTCGAATAAGCTATACGTGATTGTTGCTCCCGTTGCTTGCTTCTCAGTCCTAGTTTGCCTGGTTTTGCCTCTCTCGTTGTACTTCTGCAAGAAGAGGAAAGGCGGGGTGGCTCGTCCGAGCTCCCTCGTGGTGCACCCAAGGGCCCCGTCTGATGCAGACAACGCGGTCAAGATTGTGGTCGCGGATAACACGCACAGGAGTGCTTCCTCCTTGGCGTCGGGTGGCTCAGCGAGTGTGAACAGTGGCCAGTCTCATGTGATCGAGGCCGGGAACTTGGTGATATCGGTGCAAGTTCTTCGTGATGTGACCAAGAATTTCGCCCCGGAGAATGAGCTGGGGCGGGGCGGGTTTGGGGTGGTTTACAAGGGGGAGTTGGATGACGGGACTAAGATAGCGGTGAAGAGGATGGAGGCCGGCGTGATCAGCAACAAGGCGTTGGACGAGTTCCGATCTGAGATAGCCGTGCTCTCGAAGGTTCGACATAGGCACTTGGTGTCTCTGTTGGGATTCTGTGTTGAGGGGAATGAGAGGATTCTTGTTTATGAGTATATGTCTGAGGGGGCTTTGAGTAGTCATCTCTTCCATTGGAAGAAGTTGCAATTGGAGCCTCTTTCTTGGAAGAGGAGGCTTAATATTGCCCTTGATGTTGCTAGGGGTTTGGAGTATCTTCACTATCTAGCTCATCAAAGCTTCATCCATAGAGACCTTAAGCCTTCTAACATTTTGCTCGGTGACGATTTTCGTGCCAAGGTTTCGGATTTTGGCCTCGTGAAGCTCGCCCCCGATGGTGATGGGGGGAGATCCGTCGTCACCCGCCTTGCCGGGACTTTCGGATACCTTGCTCCCGAATATGCTGGTAATTAAAGACACAAGTGTTCCAGTCATTTAGAAAGCGTTTACTTTGACAGATTGATCAATTTTTTTATGTCTGTTTATGCAGTGACGGGCAAGATCACGACCAAGACCGACGTCTTCAGCTTTGGCGTGGTCCTAATGGAGCTCCTGACGGGGATGATGGCGCTCGACGAGGACAGGCCGGAGGAGAGCCACTACTTGGTGGCGTGGTTCTGGCAAATAAAGTCGAGCAAGGAGAAGATAATGGCCACGGTGGACCCAGCCTTGGATAAGAAGGAGGAGATCGCGGATAGCATCTTCATCATCGCTGAGCTGGCGGGGCACTGCACGGCTCGGGAGCCGGGGCAGCGGCCGGATATGGGGCACGCGGTGAACGTGCTGGCCTCGCTCGTTGAGAAGTGGAAGCCACTAAACGACGAGGCCGAGGAGTATTGCGGGATCGACTACAGCCTCCCGCTTAACCAGATGGTGAAGGGGTGGCAAGAGGCGGAGGGGAAGGAGATGAGCTATATGGACCTCGAGGATAGCAACGGGAGCATCCCGACGAGGCCGGCCGGGTTCGCGGAGTCGTTCACGTCGGTCGATGGCCGTTAGGGTTTAGGTGTATGGTGTTGATTTTTTGTTTTGTTTTTGTTTTTATGTAGGTAGATTGTGTTGTTGATAATGTGTTTGTTGTTGTTTTGATTTGTTTGTTGTTTGTATTAGGGAATTACATTGTGTTTGTGTATTTGTATGATGCCAATTTGTTGGCTTTGTAGATATTGGAGAGTTAGAGCAGTCACTCACTGCTGCATTCTTCTTTAATTTCATGTTATCTATGATTGAATTTGTTTTTTTGTGGAAGGATAGTAGATAGCATGAAATGGAAGTCTTCAAAGGGTTTTATTTATAAGATTTTATACTTATATAAGAAATTAAGATCTATCCATGTGAAATTTGATATGTTTTCAAATTTTCCTGATACTTGGGTATCAATCTTCTAGCTAGGCTGCAATTAAATTTATGTAGAGTAGAAATTGTGGCAAGTATGATTTCAAAGGCCAAAAATGAGAAAAGGTGGTATTTTATTTATGGCAAGAAAACTGACACAGAATTCTAACAACTAGATATGGACTAGTCTCAATCATAAAGCTCCACTTGAAACCCCAACACACAAACACACATAATGACTTTGTTCTTCAATGATAGTAATAACTTTCTTTCTGTTTGTTTTTAATTACCTTTCATTTTTTATATTGTATTTCAATATCTAACATATTTGTCAAATATAATATTTACAATACGTAGTGATCGACGTTCGATTAAAAACAACATAATTTATCGAGAGTAACATTTCCAATACATTATATAGTAATTGACATACAATAAGTAAAAAAATTTCGATTCAAATCAACGTCAAATACCTCGGTCAATTTAGTATATACTACTATTAATTTATTAATATATAAATATGTCTCGTTGTCACGTTAGGTCATGTGATTACATGGTTGAAGTTAAATTATTATGAGTTGTCTGAAATTTATTAGTAGTGGAGAGACGAGGTAATCCATAGTTGGTCACGACCACAAATCGCTGTTCTTGTCGCCTTCGAATTATTTTTTCTCTCATGTTAATTGCTACGTCCTTTTTATATATATATATATATATATAATTTTGCTTCTTCCCATCGCAATTGCGAGGTTATCAATGTATATAATTTATTGGTTAGTCATGAAATTAAAAAGCATAATACTAGAGCCTATGTTGTCACGTCGTCATATCTGTCCCTACATACATGTTTATATCATTATATACATATACGTACAAATGCAGAAAAAATTATTGGTGCGAATAAATATTCTAAATTTGAAATTCGAAATTTTAAAAAGATTTTTTTTTTCTAGGATTCGGTTTGATTTGTACAGTAAACAGTCCTAAAATATCCATTAAAAGTCCAAATTAAATTTGCACTACCCAATTCATACTAAAAGAAGCAGCCCATTTTTAAAGACTATAGTGTCGAAACTGTAAATCGACAAAATCAGAAAAACAATTATACATCTTTTTAGAATCAATGCTATTTGAGGTTACTACTTGGAACTTGTAATAATTGAACACTATTTCTGGTGTGGAAATCAACAAGGTATTTCGGTCTTAAAGAGAGGATACTTTTTTAGGCAAAAGAATTTTTTTTATCATAAAGACGAAGATGAGAGATAGAGAACTTGTGGTGTGACAAAGTCTCTATATAGAATGTTTTCTACTTAAAATGTTTTGCCATTCTATTTCCACTATCACATATATTAATTAAAGAGTAATGAGACAATGAAGCAGCCGACGGAAAAACTTGTGAGGAACAATAAACCAAAATTTGAAAAACATGCACTTCCTATTTAATTACCAATCTTTCAAATTAAAATGTGAAATAGGTGTATGCAAACTCTTCCATACTTGCTCATACAACCACCAAACTCATTACGGCAACAACACATTAACCAAAATCAAGAACCAATTTGACTAACTACAAAACAAGGGCTAATTTTGAAAAATATAGCAGTTGTGGTAAGTGGTAATTATAACTTTAAAACTTAAACAGGGCTTCAGTAAATTAGAAAAATACTATACTAGCTACTTGATAATTAACTAATTAAACTAATTCAATATGTTAAGTTAGTGCAATTGTTTTCAACTGATTTAAAACAAAAGTTTGATCTATCTATCTTATAACTTAATTAACTAATAATCTAATTCTAAACAGAACAATTAAACCAAAGCCATCTTCGAAAACTTAGAACTTGACAAATTGACCCAAGATTATGATATAATAAGTTTAACCCAAACACTTTGACTAAACTCCAATAGCTGATCATCAACAAATACTTAATTCCATCCAATAATTAAAGACAATAAAACAAAGTATTGTTTATATGAAAACATCAACAATTCTATTTCAAAATAATGAAAGCCTAATACATAAGTATTTGCTATACCTTCTTTTTTTTTTGCTCGGGAAAAAAGATTTTATTCTCACACAGAAGGTACCAGAGGTACCACAACAGGAAACAGAATGATGAAATAGAGAAAGAAGAAAGAAAAAGAGATACAAGGTAGACGGATAGAGAGCTCAAAACATCATATTACACTTTATCTCCTAACAGGTCCAACTTCATGAACCATCTGCCAAACTCCCTCGCATTCCCTTTGAGGCCGAAAGCCGTCTTCCAACTCCACAACCTGGATTTGATCTCGTTGAAAACCCTCTCTCTATTCCATACCGCTTGATTGAATTTAATATCATTCCTCCATTTCCAAAGGCACCACACTCTTGCCTATCTGATAAGGGTTTTCTTTGGACGGTGAGAGAGGGGTATGAGAAAGGCGCAAGAAGGAAACTTTAATCTGATGCTTCATTTTTTTGGGGGTGGTTTGGGGTATTTCATGAATTATTGTTATTACTTTATATAAATTCATTATATGTGTAGTTCTTTCCTAAATTTATCATATGACAATATCTCTCTTAAAAATCATACGACAATTATAGGTTATTATGTAGTTTTTAAATAAAGTCATTAATTAATTAAATTAATACATTTCAAATTATTTTATCTACCACAAATTAAAAGTATTTGCAATGAATATTCGTGTAGCTTTTCCTTGGATTTATCGTAGTAATTATTTAAATAGATTTATAGTGTTTACAGTTATTTTATTGAACAATACTTCTATACGGCCGGTTAGAATAAGTGGGGGGAGTGCAGAATGTCCCCCCATTTGGAGATTTCAATCGTTCCAAGCTCCATCTTGAGCTATTTGATGCAATTTCTCAAACGCTTCTCTGCTATTATGGAGATACCACGACAGATTTGATTTGTATTTGAGCAGAAACTTCATGCTTTCACTTTCAATACCCTGCACGCATCAAACTTCTCAAGAATATAATAGGGAAACCTAGTCGTTTACATCTCCGTCTGCTTTTTGAGGTGCAGAGAGATATTAACCAAATTTTCAGCAAGAATATCCGAATATGTCAAAATGTGTCCAAGTGAACACACGCTTTCCTCCATGATCATCTTCATGCTCAAGCAGCCATCGCCTCCTTCCACATCCTCAACATTTGCAGATGTTGATATGATTGGCTAACTTGTACGAATTGTATTACGAGATTGTAGATCATGATCTTTTTTTAATTATTATAGATTCACCATTTTTTTTGGGACCCTTGACTTGAAAATTCATGAAGTGATGTGTACATGAGATTGAATTCATATTCATGAAACCTTCATCAAATTCACGAATTAACGAGTCTTCGAAGTGATTTCACGAATATATTATAGCACACAATTCGCGAATTCCTGAATACAATTCGTGAATTTCTGAATTTTGACATGTTTTCACGAGTTCACGAATAATCTAGCATTCAATTTGTGAATTTATGATTTTTGTTGTCTTCAGGAATTTGAGCGTGGATATCTTTCTTATTATATTGTAACTATTTCTTTTTGAGTTGTCCCAACGAAAGTGAAACGTTTTCTCTGTTGGACACTTTATTACTCACACAACTTTAATTAGTATATATTTCTATCATCACTTTATACCACTTTACATTATTTTTCAGCTTTCCTTAATTCTTGTGCCAAAAGCAAACGTTTCGCTTTCGCCGGGACGGAGGGATCATATTATAATTTTGCTATGGACTTTTTATATTGCTTTTGGATTGTTCTCAGATAGTTAATAAATAATACTCCCTCCGTCCACCAAGAGTATACCACTTTGGTTGACGGCACGAGTTTTAAGGAAAACTGTGTTATTTAATGTTAAAGTAGAAAAAGGGTGAAGTGAGTGGAGAAAGGGTCCCACTTTGTTGACTTTTAAGGTAAAAAGTGAAGGGAATAGTAGGTATTTTTGTAAATATTGAGTTGGGGTGAGGTTAAATTATAAGAAATGTGTGTGGGGTATAGGCCAAATAAGGAAAGTGGTATACTCTTCGTGGACGCCCGAAATGGCAAAAGTGGTATACTCTTGGTGGACGGAGGGAGTAATATATAATGAAACAATGTTTCCTACAGATGATTAATGCTCGAGATTAATAAAATTGAAGTTGTAGAAAAATTCAAATTACCTCGAGGCACCCTCAATCCATGTGGCCTGTTCACGGCATCCCTTAGAACTCGCCTATCCGCTGCTGATCCTTCCCAACCCGGAAGGACATAAACAAACCTCATATCTCTATCGCAAACGGCAAGAGTATTCGTAGACATTTGTCCTTTACGAGTCCTATACTTGGGAGTTTCGTGTCTGGGTACTATGACATTTATATAGGTCCCATCTAATGCCCCCAAACAGCCCTTACAACATTGGGTAAAAGCCAAGTAAAAAATCATAATCTATATATTCACAACATCAGAAGTTCAATATTAGCATTTATAAAAACACAGAATATAAATGTTCACAATTTATATATTCATTAATATGTGATCATAATAGCATCATGAATAAAAGACAATAAGATGATATTTGAGTATATGAGTAGTCCCATAAGTGAGAATGTGGGCATATAACAAAGAATTAAGCTCTTCTCAAATTTCCAGAATTTTCAAAAAAATTTGCATTTCTAGTTTAAGAGCAGGAACTTAAAAAATAGGAATATATATAAATATAAACCTCCCTATTCAGAATCTAAATCAAACTTCATAATCTCATAACATTATTTTGTTCTATACTAATTTTGCACTTAAATTTTATTCCAAATCAGCATTATTATATTCACCCTGCATTAACATATTCACCATGTTCAAATGTTGTATAGACGAGAAAAACACTATAAACAAGAAAGCATATACCTTAAACCACCGCCATCTCCAATCTTGGTTGTCGACCCCCACGGGGGTGGGCTTCACTAGTAATGTGTCATGCAGTTTGATAATAGACCTCAACACCACGTGAACATAGCGAGATATTATATGTCCCGACCGACAAAAATCAAATGCGACAACCCCATTTTTCTTGTGGTGTGCAAGAATTCCTAGGAAAAGTGCAACTTGTTCCTCTACGACAACATACCTGTTGTCACTTAACCCCCCCAAGATTCTTCGATAAATGACAGAGCCTATCGAATGTGTTGCAGTCCATTCTTAAATTATTCAAACATTTTGCATCACTAATACGAATTAGCCTATTCAAGTGATTGACTTGGGTGGGAATCCTATCAATCATTTTTTTAGGAATTATGGTCTCCTAACCGTTTTCGCTTCTTTGAAAGTAACCTCAGCAAGATATCAATAGTCGCAAAAACTTGTAGATAAAAAGTATTCACTATCTCCTCAATCATCACAACAATATGAGCATTTCTGTTCTGCGTAGACATAGTTCTTAACCAATAAATTCAGTGACATGAACAATTTTTATACATAAACAATGAGGTAAACTGAAAAGTGCAGAGGGTCTCTAGGCAATCATGCTTAATTACCTCAAAATGAACTCACCCCAAATCAACAAAAAATTGTTGTGCTCGTCGCAGACTGCCTTCTTCAAATCTGTGGAAGTGCAACACATCAAAATACGAAATTATACCAACTTAAACTGAAATTATTATGATCTTCAAGAGCATTTTAAAGTGAACCTATCTAAATAGGAACCTTATCTCTAAATGATCACTTGAATTCCTTCAAGAAACCTAAAGGTGCATGCAGGAAATTGAATGTTTGTATAACAAAGGGTAAACATAGAGTCATGACTTATTCTGTTTTAGAACAAAATATTAATGATTATACAACATTTGGTTAACCTACTATTTTTTCCAAAATAGAATAAGGACTTTGGATTTTAACCAAAACATAACATGTCTCAGTAAACTTAAAAAACGCGCATACTTGTGAATCACTTCACAACGCAAAAAGCAGATTCTTTGAGAGACACAATATATGGAGTCAAAAACCAAGATTTACACTTAAAGTTAAACGGAACAAGTATAGATTTTCTCAAAATTGCAAGCTTAGAGGCATTGAACCACAGCTGCAGCATTAAGCTCTAAATACCTAATTAACTAAATTGGTTGGCTATATGTCCCAAGCTTTTTTTGTCTTTGAGAATTTCATAGTAAAACACCGAGAAGTTGAGGGCCAAATCCAACAGTATTGGTTGAGTGGGTGCAAGATCAACAATAAGCTAAAACAGCAACGGTTACATAAATCAACAGAAAACTCTCGAATTCATGAAAAGCAAACACCATAGATTTGATTGGTTTAGCAAATTGGAAATAGATAACTAGATAATAGCATCGATGAAGAAAGCGATTACCTGAGCAGCTTCGCAGGCGAGCATGGTATCCTCAGCCGCCTCCTTCCGCTCATCCCCATCCAAGATTAGCGCGATTGAACTCCATGAATTTGACAGCCAAGTTTTGTTAAAAAAAATAGATCTTGCCCGATTCAAGGGGTGAAGATCAGTAGCAGCTTTGAGAGTTGGATTAGAGATGGAAATCTGAAACTCTAGAGAAATTGAATTAGCTGAACAGAGAGAAATGGGTGAAAAGTCGCGGCTTTGGGAGTTGCGCCGTGCTACTGTTGAAAGAAGATGAAAAAAATACCTCAAATTTTGCAAGATGATAATACGTCTTAATCTCTCAAAATTGGTGCGGGCCGGAATTTTGATAAGGGCCAAGTGGATAAAGAAATTGTGAACCAAATTAAGGATGAGGATGGATGAAAATATCTTATCCATCCTCATAACCCCTACCAAAGGGGTCCTAAGAATTCATGGATGAATTAAAATCTTATAATTATATTATTAACAGTTTCCACTCACATACATGTACCAAATCATCGAAATTTTCAATCTCGTAAATCATTTCCACTCACTTACCAATTTCAGTTACAATTCATCTTCGACTCTTCTTCGGTCCAATTCAATTCCAACCCGATTTTGCTGCCGATTATGATGAACAAACGTATCACCGATTTAATTCCCACCGCGGGCTGCCTCAGCTGCAGGCGTCCTCACTCCTCCGTTGCAGTGATGATGAGTGTTACACAGCAGAATCAGATTTTGATTGAGGTTTTAATTTTTTTGTTTCCGCCAGCTGGCACCGTCTTACTGGCCAATATTTGAATTTTATTTTTATTTTTATTTTTATTTGGCATGTGAATCTAGATTAGTTGAGAGAGCGGGTCGTTTGGATCCGGATTTATAAGTAGTCGTGCCTTCATTTCTATCCATCACTTCGCTCCTCCCACTGCATATTGATCTGCAGATCTACGCCCCTTCTTTTGCCACAAGGTATGTATATTCATCGATTCTCGATTTACTCTCTTAGATTTCGCAATCCTGCTATCCAATTGTTTTAGATCTACTGTTTTTTTCATTTTTTTTGACGTACAGATTTGCTACTTTCCGGTACTTTATTGTCGGCAGTTTTCTTCTTTTTCTATGATTAATGTGCTGCTATATCGTTTAGTTTACCTGATCGAAGAATTTCATTGCGAGTGTGGTGACGGATGCAATATTTGTGCTGTATTGTAATGAGATTCAGATCTAGGTGAACAATAGGCTCTCGAGAGAATGCCGTGAATGTGATTATCAGTTGAGGATCTGCGCTTTTCTGTAGATAATCAGTGAAGTGCTTTATTTGATCCATAATTTGCCACAGATATTTTCAGTGTTGACACTTAGATGGCACTATTTAGTCATAGTTTTCTAGATCTGATGCATCAATGTTCCTTTACAGTTTACACCAATCAGTCTACTGTTTATTCCGATAGCTTTTGGAGCTTAATGAAGAATATGCATGTATTCTACTATAGGTAGTTGCTGGTTATATACATTTAATGATAGATAGAGCAATTTCAGACTTCAAAGTATTGAACCTTCAGAGTTACTTGACTGCCGTTTAAATTTTTGGATCTTTTGCGGATGCTAGAAATGTAGATCTAACACATCTCTGTTCATGTTTTCCAGATTCAATATGGATACCTTCCTATTCACATCGGAGTCTGTCAATGAAGGGCACCCCGACAAGCTCTGCGACCAAGTATCGGACGCCATTCTCGATGCTTGCCTAGAGCAGGACCCGGAGAGCAAAGTCGCTTGTGAGACATGCACCAAGACTAACATGGTCATGGTCTTTGGTGAGATCACAACCAAGGCTAAGGTGGACTACGAGAAGATAGTCCGTGATACATGCAGAGGGATCGGGTTCACATCACCAGATGTTGGCCTTGATGCTGACAACTGCAAGGTCCTCGTCAACATTGAGCAACAGAGCCCCGACATTGCCCAGGGAGTCCACGGCCATCTCACCAAGAAGCCTGAAGAGATTGGTGCTGGTGACCAAGGTCACATGTTCGGGTATGCCACTGATGAAACACCAGAGCTGATGCCACTCACCCACGTCCTTGCCACCAAGCTCGGGGCCAAGCTCACTGAAGTGAGGAAGAACAAGACTTGCGCATGGTTGAGACCGGATGGCAAGACACAAGTCACTGTCGAGTACAAAAACGAGGGAGGTGCCATGGTTCCTATTAGAGTCCACACAGTCCTCATCTCCACACAGCACGATGAGACTGTTACAAATGATCAGATTGCAGCTGACTTGAAGGAGCACGTCATCAAGCCTGTGATTCCTGCTCAGTACCTCGATGACAAGACCATCTTCCATCTCAACCCATCTGGTCGTTTCGTGATTGGTGGCCCACATGGAGACGCTGGTCTCACCGGTAGGAAGATCATCATCGACACCTATGGTGGGTGGGGTGCTCACGGTGGTGGTGCCTTCTCTGGCAAAGATCCGACCAAGGTGGACAGGAGTGGCGCATACATTGTGAGGCAAGCAGCAAAGAGTATTGTTGCATCAGGGCTTGCCCGTAGATGCATCGTGCAAGTGTCGTATGCTATTGGAGTAGCGGAGCCACTGTCTGTGTTTGTTGATACATACAAGACAGGGAAGATCCCAGACAAGGATATTCTGCAACTTATCAAGGAGAACTTCGACTTCAGGCCGGGAATGATGGCCATCAACCTAGACTTGCTGAGAGGAGGAAACTTCAGGTACCAGAAGACCGCAGCATACGGCCACTTTGGCCGCGACGATCCCGACTTCACCTGGGAGACTGTCAAGATCCTCAAGCCCAAGGCCTAAATTTGTTGAGCTCATTGCTGCAGACCAATAACAAGCTTGGCTGGATATATCGAAAACTACGCCTATTTTTCAGGACTCCCTTAGTGTTATTTTGTGTTGGAAAATGTGGGAGACTGCTGTATTTTTGAATTCTTCTTCATATTTGCCTTTTTCTTTATTCACTACTGTTGTTTTCTGTTAGCAAAACTGTCTTCTAACTTGGCATTCTGGAGTCTAGATTGAATTTTATGATCATGCTACGATTTCTCAGCTCATCAAGCCTTTTCCTCTGGAAGTAATCACAAGTGTCAAATATTGGGGTTTATGGCAGAGAAATGCTGAAAAAATAAAATTATGGAGTTGAGAATTTATGCAGTTACTTGAAGAATGTCAGTTGTGACCTCTCGTTGCCGAATGTGTTCGGTTTTCTCTGGCGCTCAATGAAAAAATTTCTAACATGAAAACTGAGGAACAATAATCGTTTTTACTAAATGTGTCGATCATTACCTATACTTATCAGTTATCACTCATAGTGTAAAAAGTTGATGTTTGAAAATTTTATTTTTGGTATTTAATATGGAGTTAAGTGTTGTATCGAAAAAATACAGTCTGATTCGCTTTACACACATTTTTAAAAACAATAATTCAACAAATAAAGTATCTCTTCCCTTTCCCTTGGTATTCGCACTTGGCAGAGTGAAGGTGCCCCACAGTTATGCCGATTCCGCTGCATTTGGACGCAAACTCAGCTAAGATCAAAACAAACCTCTCTCTCACCGACGTCACATTCCTCATATTTCTTCACTTCCAAATCTCGTCTTCATCTACTTCTGTATCATCAAAACATGACAAAAACCACACAATTGCCCCACTAATTACTGATTGCTCTCTTCACTAAGTATATTATTATTAGTAGCACACAATTTGTCGTCGTCGAGATGGATTTCAACAAAATGAAGTCAATATCTCTCGGCTTCGTCGCCCTACTGTGTTTGTTGTCGCCGATTGTGAGCCAGTCGTCGATGCCGGCGGTGCCGGATGGATTCCGGTACGGCGCGGCGGCGGCGGAGGGGAAGGTGTTGATAGAGGCGTTTTTTGACCCCGTTTGCCCGGATAGCCGCGATTCGTGGCCGCCGCTCAAGCAAGTCGTCGAGGAGTTCGCCTCTCGTCTTAGCCTCGTCGTGCACACTTTCCCTTTGCCGTGAGCTTAATCTTCTCAATTAATTCTTTCATATTTCAATTAATTTATCATTTTTATTGGTTCTTTGCAATTTGAGATTTGGGGTGCAGTTACCATGACAATGCATTTGGGACTTCTCGGGCGCTGCATATAACTAACAAATTGAACACTTCAGCAACATACCATCTCTTGGAGGCGTTTTTCCACCATCAGGTACATTTTTAATTTCCTATGCATCTCTTCATTTACTATTATTACTTCTTTCTTTAAATCGAAATCTTACCATTTTGATTCTCAGCACTCAATCTATTGATGCTTTTATAGTATTTGCTATTTTACTTCGATCAAATTCTTACAATTTCCTACTCATTTATACAAGTGAGAGAACTGCTTGCAATTTCTAACCTTCACATTCTTATGAGTAACCATCATTTTGCAAAAATAACTCTATTATGATATTTTCAACATATATATTTCTCAAATTTCATCTCTCTAATAAGGATTCTCTGTTTTTTATAAGCTCAATTATCCAAATACTTTGAGTCTTTTTGACAACTTTATAAGCTCTCTGAATAATCTTCATGAAACACCATCAAAATAGCAGCTAATCAAGCTCAAATACTTAACTGAAGATTGAAATGCTGCATTTAGTAGCGTGTTAAGTGCACATTACATTGAAAAATGCTGAAAGTGGTGGAATGTTGAACAGGAACAATTTTATGGGAAGGCAACATTTAACAAGTCTAAAGCAGTTGTGACAGACCATATAGTGGACTTCGCGGCTAAGGCAGTCGGATCCTCGTACCATTCTGCAATCAAATCCGGCTTCAACGACACCAACACCGATCACGCAACAAGATTTGCTTTCAAGGTAAAACTGACAAAACTCTAGCAATGGATTCAGCTTCTTGTTTCAAAAGCTTTCTCTCGATTGTGACATATCTTCTTATTTGCTTCCCTTTTAAGATCTATCATGCCTTGATTGATGTTATTTAGGTCATTGCTGCATATGTATTGATCATGTAAAATGTTAATTTCAAACATGGCTTGCACAGACAAAGAGGGTAATTAACTATGGTGTGGTTGTTTACAATTATTTTTGTAAATTGATTGTTGTTTATTAGATTATGAAAAAATAAGTTAGGGTTAATTAAGGAACTTATTTTCTTAAGGGCTTGTAAGCTGTCGGGCTTATTTTCACAGCTTATAAATTGTTTTGGGGCTAGAGATGACTCAGATGGCTCATATTGATCAAACCTTATAACTTTCTTCGTATATTTGCAGTACGGTTGCTTACGAGGAGTATACGGGACGCCCTTCTTCTTCGTGAACGGGTTTCCGTTGGCCGACGCGGGGTCGGCTTTGGACTATAAAGGATGGAGAAAATTGTTGGATCCTTTAGTTAGCAAACAGGGTAGAAACTGGCAGCAGATCGTACATTCCTTGTAACTCTACTTTTGCTCATCAATAATAATCTTTGCATCTACAAATATGCAGTTCAAGTATTACTCTATGAAAGATATATTAGATATATGTGGACTAGATTATGATATATTTAATATATGGGCTTTAGTTAATTAATTGTTGGACTATTAATTAAAGCAGATTTGAGAATATAAGCCCATAAATCTAGGGTTTATGGAGCTGTCTTATTTACATATAAATAAGAGTTATATTCTTTTAGTCAAACACGAAAAACACAATCACTGCAAGCCGTAAATTCGATTGGAGATTTCCTAGCTTTCTCTGATTGAAGTATGTATCATGGATTGGATTCAATTGCTACAGGAATCGCACGTTGGAGCTTTGTAATTGGTAACGTTTCTTACTAACGTGTTTATTAGCTCATCGCATAATCAATTATAAGTCTAAATCTGTTCTTAATTATTTTATTCCGCTGCGTATATAACGTTTCTTTAGATGATAACGTTTCTTTCTTTAGATGATTTCAAGAATTCCTAACACTCTATATAACACTGTACACAAAATTTTCATTTTTCCAGAAAAAATTACTTAACCTTATATCCTTTTACGCATTTGATTTAAGGTGAAATACACCTTTTATATTTTTCCTCATGGTACTAGTAAGTCCTTCAAAATATTAAGATAATAATGCACTCATATTTTTTTTTTTATGATGTAATTTTCTTTTGAGTGATATTATAACTTTTTAACTTTTTATAATTCATGCGAACCCGTACAACTAGAGATGTCAATTTAATCCGAATCCGACGGGTTGACCCGAATAACCCGAAAAATATAGCAGGTTAGGGCTGAATTTTTACGACCCGAAATTAAAGCGGGC
>JAYJMF010000044.1:4324539-4334813 GCA_036873715.1 Salvia sclarea | reverse complement strand
ATATATATCAAATCAAAATTAAGGCAGCAGCCAAAACAATCAACGCTATAGGAGAGGCTAATAGACAGACAAATAGACAAAAATGAGAAATTGAAATACCTGGCTTGAAAGTTGTCCTTGTTAGAGCGCATAGCATCGCAAACTCCAGAAATTACCCATGGCGGAATATATGCATCCCTAATTTCAATATTATAGCAGATGCCAGAAGATGAAGTTTTCATAGGTTCACTAAACATATTGGAGTCCTTTAGATGGGAAGACATGTGGTCAACCCTTCTAACCTGTTTGCATTTGACCTGCACAATGAAATGAGAGTATAAGAACAAGGGTGGTTTTGGCAAAGGTAATGAAGGAAATGAATTGATCAAAGGTAAACTAAAAACACGTGCTGCGAATTCTGAGGCACGAAAAATAATGCTATGCAAACCCAGAGGTTCAATGATCCATCTGAAGAAAATGATTATAAAGGGTAATTATTTGCTAGAAGTTATCATGGACATGCTCTTCATTTCAAACAATTCCAACAAACTGAAATTAAAATGGTATTTTGTTATTTAATATGCATGCTCTAGAAAAACATATACTCAGAACTCACCTCAGGAGCCGAGAGTGCTGCATTTTCAAAAGGAACTGGTGAATATAGAACAGGTACATCACTACCAGTCAAAGGGGTGTAAAGGTATCTGGAGACAAAGAAATGAAGAAATTTGAGATGATAGATAGAATCAGGTAAAAGTTTCTTTTTTCTTCTTTGCCAAATAAGAAGTAAATTAATGAACAAAAGCCAGATACAAACCTATAATTTAACAGAAAATCATACAAAGCGTGCACGTTCCCACCAGAAAACTTCAACAAAGACTGTGGGGTATTATCAACTCCAGTCAGGGATTCCATTGCTCGAGTCTGCATCATTCAGTTGAATCAGTTTTACGGGTTAGCTATGATCATAATAGCTTTGCTAAAACCAAATCAACCATTCCCCAAAATAATAGAACAGAAGAAACATATAGAAACTGAAAAAAAAAAACCCTCTAAAAGCAAGAAAGCAACCTTGGATCAGACGTCAAAGCAACTGGAAAGATAAGCTACTACCAAAATTCTAGAAGTAAAAAGCTGTATATTCCTCAACAATGAATACAAACAAAATTGACGGCCATGATGATAAATAGTTTCTCCTATACCTCGAGTCCCCCTATTCCAAACAATACCATTTAAGAGAAAATGAACAGATTACAAACCTTTCCAAGGTTGTTTTTTTCAATTTCAGAAAGTGCAACTAGGTCTTCTGCAGTAACCTCCTCCACTTTAGAGTGACAAAGAGGCATAGAAAATGAAACATCCTGCAAAAGAATAGGGTTATAAGAAAGAATTTCTTTCTTGGTAACCAGCATGGTGATAAAGTGAATGGACATACAAAGAATATGTGAGCAAAATTGCAACAAACTTCATGTAGAGATAAAGAAGAACACAATACTCACATGTTCTGTCAGAATTGACCTCAGATTTCTTGTTGATTGTGACACATAGGCATACCAAGAGTGCTTTGTTTTGTTTGGGCCATCAGAAATGGTAAACATAGCTACAAAGTGCACTGTACACACTGCAAACGCCCAAGAAGGGGGTAAAGAAATGAATTCATTAAGAAGGCATGGCAAATCCCAACTATTACACCTAGAACAGATAAATAACGTGATTAAGCAAGGTTGGGATGCTGTGTTAACTGGTAATATTGCATTCTCAATTAGAAACCATGGCCCTATTCATCTTATGTGCCACTACTGTTGCAAGAGAAGACAACTTTGAGACTCTGAACACTTTGATTGATGGTTTAGGTATGAATGCAATTCATAGATAATTATAATTTCCTTCCAATGATTAGCAGCTGAGTTCACATTAGAGCAGCAGAATTCAGAGCGTGATGATTCATCAGACTGTCAGATACATCAAAAGATTATATAAATAAAGATAATTACCATAAAAGATTTTACACAATTTCTTCCGCATCATGTAGTAGAGACTTCGAAATGAATCCTCCCATGCCTGTTGTCGTTTACTTAGGAAGTCCAATTGCCCTTGATAAATGATAACATCATTAAAAGGGGAAAGAGGGAATTAGAGAAGAAATAACTAGGGATAAAAATCTTAACCAAAACTACCTCCCACTGCAGAGGTCAATGCCGATATAACTAATTGGGGTAGAGTGGATTGGGGATACACCCAAGAATGAAATACCCCATGCCTTGTGATTTGACTGGTGCAGGTAGGGTGTGCTGAGGTTATACTTTGGCCTGGAGAACCATCATGTGAAAATAAACCCATGTCGTTCAAAGTGGCACAATTGATTAACCTATGAAACCTGTAAAACCATTAAGTATATTGATCAACATTTGAAAAATACCATGTCTACTGGCTTCTCTACTTTACGAAATATAAGCTTTAGCAGCACTTGCAAAATCAAGAAATTTATATCTGAACTTACCAATTCACAGATGATGATGACATCACTCGCATACTTGTTTTCAGGGTCAAATCTAGTGGAATCTTCTGTCCAGGTATACAGATTTCTGAATTGCGTTGCTGCACAACATTCCCTGATCTAAGCATAGGCTGAGCAAGAGGAGCAGAAGCAGCATGAGGTTCATGTGAAACCAGTCCTTTTAAAGCTTTACCCTGAAGACAAGAGCAATTCACATTTTAGACCTCAAAATGTCCTTCCCTGGTCAAGAAAAGTTATGGCAAATGAAAATACCATGTCTACAGATGAGGAGTTGTATATCATTCCACCGCCAAGGGATAACTCCCTAACACTCTTAAAAGTATTAGTAGTGGTTTTATCAGATGAGTGGTTAATTTGACTTGATGTGTTGTTTCCATCTTCTGAAGCAACAGTACCCTCCAAACTTTCAAGTACATGCAGTAAACAAACATTCTCAATCACAAAAGGGATGACATAACTGAATGAGAAAGACTCATTCGGAATAATCTGTACCAAGAGTTTTGTACTCCATGTTTATCGGTAGAGTCCGTTGCGAGGCTTGAATTCTTCATGCTGGCAACACTCTTGCTAGGAATGTTTTCCTGCAGTTTTCACCACATAGCACATACAATATCTTAAAGAGGTTAAAAGCCAATACTACTATCTACCATATCATAATAAAATAGCAAATTATGGGTGTATGCAATCACAAATTTGACCTAGACTAAAGTCTTGTAACCTTGAGATTTTCCTTTCTGCAAAACAGCCTACTGGTTTTAGTGACTGGATAGTGTTCATCCATCCTTCTAAATCGTGCTGCTTTTAATGAATCAGGTTTGTTGGTCCCAGAAGCCGCTCCATCAACATTCCTAGTAAAAATGACGTCAAGGAATGTATATCTAGATTCGAGAGTAACAAAAGAAAAATATGGGAATTAATCTACCTCATTAAACCAGTAAAAGATGGGGACTCATCTGAACCCTCCGATACATTCTTTTTCTTGAGTAGTTCTCCCTGTCGAGTAAATGAAAAAAGGTATTCTATTACGGATCATAGCTACAATGAACATATCTTGAGAAATATAGCTGTAGAAATTGGAAAAATGTAGGACCATCTCTTTGGGAACATTCTAGTGTACATGAGTAGCGTAGGAAAGTATGCTGAGTACAAAGACACTGCCAGTCATTCGAGATTGAGCTCTATCTATTTTCCTGCTTCTTAACATAGCCAACAGCATAATATCCCTGTTTGTTTGCTGACAAATGGATTCATGACCGTTCAGTTTGACTAGAACAGCAATCCTATCAAGTTTACGTCTAGAAACACACACGCGCAGAAGCAAAGACAGGTGTATGGAATGGAATAATGCATCACTCATACTCAATAAATGACAAAAATCAGAAAAAAAAACTTAAGCATTCACTACTACACCACATTTCATACACAGTGTATTATTGCTATCCCAACTCAGCCTCTAGCAATTGGTTGATTAAATTCTCTCAGCACCTCAAAGGGGAACACCACCAGTGACAGTGAGGCGTCTAATGGAAAATGAAGCACGTAAAAGATTGGAAATCGCATGAAAAAAGAAAATAGACTATATTTGATAAATAAAGTCACTACCTTGTGTAAACTAATCAGAATATAATGACAAAAAAAAAAAAAACTGACATTCCAAGATGTAGGCTTGGAAACGTTACCCTCAGCTCCGAGGGAGTTTTCCGCTTCAATTTGGTCTTGGAAACTCCTCCGGCGGGCACACCGCCATAGTGAAGATTATTTGACATAGGCAATTGGCCGACCGTCGCAACATTACTCATCCTCTCCGCGAGCAACTGCTAGCTGCGTATAACACGAACGCAATCCTTAAGATCCACGCACACAAGCACGACTCAAATCGGGAGAAGAAATCAAAATCCTCCTCAATTAAGGCAGATTCGCAGAAGAAAAAAAAACAATAAATTAACAATTAATCAAACTAAATATGTACTATTAGCCTGGATAATCGCACATATAGAAGAAGAAGTAGGGCAGCGACTTCGGCAAAATCAGATTTTGCTAGAAATCATCTGGAGAGTTCCGGTGACTGTGCGTGGCGGAGGTGAAGCGGGAATTGGGCGAAAATGCGGCTGGATTAAATAAAAAGGAGGGAGATTAATTGGTTTTGGATTGATTTGAATTATTTGTTTCCCTCTTTTTGTCAATGACAAATCGACGATAATCCGGGTCGGGTACACTGGAACTGGATCCGGATATCCATGGGCATATGGGCTAATTCTCACTTTGGGCATCTAATTAAACTTTTACTTTTTAATAACAAAGCCCAATTTCGAAAAATAAATTCTCAAAACAAAACGAGATGATGCCTTTTTGTTTTCGCAGTGGTTTATTATTTCTCGATATATTTGCAATATAGTAATTTATTGTATTGGCAAGACGTAAATTTGGGTGTTTTGGCTTTCAATTGTTTTAAAATTGTAACTTTATTGACTTAGTTTGTAGGACGTTTCTCTCCCGACTCCAACCAATAAATCGGGATTTAAATTACTATATTAGTGTGTGCGGATGTGCTTAATGGCTGATACAATAATAGCTTAGTTGGGGCTTAACTGCTTAAGCCGCTACCAAACAAACAACTTTTTGAATTTATACTTTTAAAATATTGTCAAATTTTTCATAAGTTATGCAAATTGTTGTGTATTATTACCAAAATAAACTATATGAAAATTATCATCTCAATTCTAAATTTAAAAACTATATCCGTCACCATTTTTTTTTTTTTTGGATACACCCCTTTGTTTGTGAGGGTGTAGCCGAAAAAAAAATTGCAACTTTATATTTTAATTTATAAATTGTATTGGAGTGAGATACACAAATATGGTTATTCATTTTTTTTGGCATTATAGATACGTTATAATATGCCAAAGTCACAACTGAACTAGCTATGTGAATTGATGGATAATGTGGTAGAAAAATTAAATTGAGTTTAAACACCTAGTGAAATGTTGTAATGTACAGATTTGTTAGCATATCAATGTATTTGCTAATTTATGACGTATACTTATAATTTAATTATTAATTATAATTCATTTTTAGAGGATTTATTAATTCTAGTTCTGAAGTGAAAATTCAAAAGAGATAGTAAATGAAATGTAGTAATTTTTTTTTTTCATATTGCTATATATTGCAAAAATTGAATTTCATGCTCTCTCTCTCTCTCTCTCTCTCTCCACGTGAGATTATTCTGTCGAGCGATTAGCATCCATGCATGCATTGCATGAAATTTGATAATCCTAAAAACATCGCATCAGACGAAACCGCTGCTCAATTTTAATCAAAATCCAGAATTCTTCTCCTGCAATTCTGCGTGGATGAAGACGAACATGTAGAACGCAAACCCAATTCCACTTTCAATCCCACAAATCCCCACCAAGTTGACTCACCCACTACTCTCATTTTCTCAATATCATATTTCCCCATTTCCCTCCGCTCATAATTTTCCCCCAATTGCGTTTCACAATTCAATTTTGATTCCGCAGCGCAGCTGCATCGACTCGCGCCGCACTGAATCCCGTCGATTCCCAACGATCTCAGATTGCTCAGCTCGTCGGAATTTCGAAACCAGGAGGGCGAGGGTTTTCCTCCTCGAGGTGGAAATGCGATGCGGCGATTGATCCAAGTCGCGAGAAAATTGGGGATGATTGATCAAATTAGGGCACAATTAAATGGTGAAAATCAAAAGAGTTAGGGATTTCCACAGATCGGTACAGCGTATTGGATGGGGAACACATGCGCAGGCCCAAACACCGGGAAGAATGGCTTCTTCCAATCCATGACCGCCGCCGTCTGGAAGCCGAAGCAGGGCCTCCCCGCGCCGGATCAGGAAAACTCCGGCGAAAGCGGCAAGAACAAGGAAAACTCCGTCAATTCCGACGACAAGGACCCCGGCTCCGCCAAATCCGACGTCCAGAGCATCCCTCCCACCCCGATGAAAATCGCGCCGGAGGAGCCTAAGAAATCCGATCCCCCCGCCGCCGCCGCCGCAGCAGAGCCTAAGAAACCAGAAAACACCACCGCCGCCGCCACCGCCGCCACCGCCGCCAACGACAAAGCATCCGATGCAGCGAAGCAGAACAAGGCTGCGCACATGAAGAGAGTATCGAGTGCAGGACTGCAGGTGGAGTCTGTCCTGCAGCGGAAAACAGAGAATATGAAGGAGAAGTTCACTTTAGGGAGGAAGCTAGGGCAGGGGCAATTCGGGACTACGTTCCTGTGCATAGAGAAGGGGACGAACAAGGAATTCGCTTGCAAAACCATTGCTAAGAGGAAGCTGACGACGCCGGAAGATGTCGAGGATGTGAGGAGGGAGATTCAGATCATGCACCATTTGGCGGGGCATCCCAACGTGATCTCGATTGTAGGGGCTTTCGAGGATGCTGTGGCGGTTCATGTGGCCATGGAGCTCTGCTCGGGCGGGGAGCTCTTCGATAGGATTATTCAGAGGGGTCATTACACGGAGAGGAAGGCGGCCGAGCTGGCGAGGATTATAGTTGGTGTGGTGCAGGCTTGCCACTCGCTTGGAGTTATGCATAGAGATTTGAAGCCTGAGAATTTCCTGTTTGTTAATCAGCAGGAGGAGTCGCCGCTTAAGACTATTGATTTTGGGCTCTCTGCTTTCTTCAAGCCAGGTGCTCATTTACCAACTTCCTCTTTTGTTGGTGATTATTGTAGTTGGTGTTTCTTTGAAAAGTGAAAGCTTTGCAGTTGTGGGTGTTGTGTTAAATGTCTCACTTTATCTTCAGATGCTGATTATTGATTATGATTAACTGGTTGAATTTGAAATCATGATTAGAAGGATCTAGGATGGGAGATGTTAGATCCTTTTCTTTCTTTCAGGAGAAGGATTGGTTGGATTATATGTAGACATGATAATAATGGACTTCCTTTTTAGGTAAATGTATGCAGAAAGGCTCCATACATGGGCTCGAGGAGTTTCTCTTATCAATTTTCTTCTATTGATGGAAGAGTGAAGCATGTTCATGCGTGTGCAACCTATGGTGCTTGACGATATATCTAGCGAAATCTCATGAGAATGTAATTTCGAGATTTAGTCTGCTTAAGATACTCTTAATATGTATACTAACTATCTCAGAATCAGCTACATATCTTCAATATCACAATACTGGGACGAATATGAATCTCTTGAGTCTTATTATGATACTTTAAAGGGAATACAGAGGGTGAAGCAACCCATTACTACTATCAGAAGTTTCTACTGAAACCCTCAATAGAAGTTTCATCTCTCTCTCTCTCCAAGATATTCCCAAGTAGATCAAAATGAAATCTAATTATTGCGTTCTCTTGAATTTGGGGGAGGATATTTGAGACAGAAATAAAATTCACTTTGTCTTGCATATGATACCATTCTCCCACTTGTTGTTTCCAACTCTTCGAGGTGCAATGTTGTATGGAAAATTCCTTGTACTTCAGTCCCTTTATGCCCACGCCTAATCAAGTTCTCATTTGTTTACTCAGGGGAAACATTCAATGATGTTGTCGGAAGCCCTTACTATGTGGCCCCAGAGGTACTAAGGAAGCATTATAGCCAAGAATGTGATGTTTGGAGTGCTGGAGTTATCATCTACATATTGCTATGTGGAGTTCCACCATTTTGGGATGGTAAGCATTTATTCCTGATCCCTAATTTCCTTGCCATTACTAGTTGCAATCCGATTTCTTGCATGCTAATGTATGCTTTGTTCCAGAAACGGAACAAGGAATCTTCGAGCAGGTTTTGAAAGGCGAACTTGACTTTGTTTCAGAACCCTGGCCTAGTATATCTGAAAGTGCTAAAGATCTTGTCAGAAAAATGCTTGTACGAGACCCTAAGAAGCGGCTCACAGCTCATCAAGTTCTTTGTGAGTATCTCATCTTATATGCCTTCTTGAGAAGATAAAAGTTGCAGGGATAAGTAGCGGCATATTTGGTAACAAGATATTTCACATTCAAAGCATATGGAATTAAAGTAGGAATATGTTGTTTTCAGGCCATCCATGGGTACAAGTCGGTGGCGTGGCTCCTGATAAGCCTCTTGATTCTGCTGTCCTAAGCCGTCTAAAGCAATTCTCGGCGATGAACAAAATCAAGAAGATTGCCATCAGAGTGAGTTCTTCGGTTCTTCCCCTTTCTCTGGGGCTGAATGTGTTACTTTTTTCACATCTCATGACGATCACTGTTTAGTTGAACCGATATCATTCATTCCAACTCTGCAGGTTATTGCCGAGAGCCTATCTGAGGAGGAGATTGCAGGGCTAAAGGAAATGTTCAAAATGATCGATGTAGATAATAGTGGACATATCACCCTTGAAGAACTCAAGAAAGGGCTATCAAGAGTTGGCGCCAACCTCAAAGACTCAGAAATAGAGAATCTGATGCAAGCTGTGAGTTTATAAATCATAACATAAGATATCAAAACCATAACTTGTTGAGTTTGAATCACATACTCTCTTCTCTTGTGGTAAAAGGGTTGGTTTTTTCTTGGCAATGCAGGCTGATTTCGACAACAGTGGCACGATAGACTACCGGGAATTTGTGGCAGCAATGCTGCACCTAAACAAGGTGCAGAAGGAGGATCACGTATATGCGGCCTTTTCGTATTTCGACAAAGATGGCAGCGGCTACATCACGAGGGACGAGCTCCAGCAAGTCTGCGAGCAGTTCGGAATAGAAGACGTCCACCTGGACGATATCATCCGTGAAGTCGACAAAGACAACGTACCACTCACTCTCTCTTCATCCTTGCAACTGTATATAAACTAATGTTGGGTTTCTCCAAAAATCACAAACATATCTTGTTCATTTGTTTATTTCAGGATGGTCACATCGATTACAGTGAGTTCGTGGCGATGATGCAGGACAGCACTTTTGGGAGCAAGGTAATACAGAGTAGCATAAGCATGGGAATCAAGCGTTCCTAGAAAAAAATATAATTGGTGTAAATTTATGTATCAATGAAATGAAAAAAAAAAAGTGGATGAATTTTCAGTTGTAGAGATTAGTGGTGAAGTTTCCTGCCTCCCTTTAGATTTTTGTGTTGCATTTTGTCAGGTTGTTTTATCGGTTCTTGAAATTAAATTATTGTCTATAGATTACATTGTGTTGCAGCCATTACAGTTTGGAATACTAGTACTTGGTTAACTAGACTTTACTTTCTATACCTTTTTCTGTTTTTGTCTACTTTCTTTCTCAATAGTATCTCGTTATGTTCTTTGATTTTGAATAAAATTTTACTTGTATATATATTTTCCGAGGTTGTAAATCTACGTGACTTGCACTCGAGAGACGCTATGAAAAATCACAATGTAAATTAACATGTACAAATATTCAATATTCCCTCCGATTTTTTTGTATTGGCACTATTTCTATATTGGGATATTTTTTTTTATTGGCTCATTCTATAAATGAAAATCCTACTTTAATTTTTAACCACGCAAACACATGAATCAAAGAATTCTCCATCTCTCCGATCATCAATAAAATTAATCGAATTGAATTGTGAGTCAAATACTATTGGAACATTTTTCAAGAATAATCAAGCATGAAAACATAATTCGAATTCACGGTTATTTAAAAGTAGTTTGTACTTTGTATGGTCTATCTTATTCTATATACGATTATAATTCTAGCATTCTCCTAAATTTTAGGTCCTACATGGCTTCACTATAAGTCTCTAATCCTATTTATCTATTTTCTTCGTTTATATGTATTTTGAATCTTATTTAATCAATTCTTCAATAGT
>JAYJMF010000044.1:4292382-4309537 GCA_036873715.1 Salvia sclarea | reverse complement strand
ATAATCCCCTAATTATGATTCTTGACTTAATTAAATATTTTATATATATAATTAAATTAGAATGATATATTGATATAGAAGGAAAATTTAGAAAATTATAAATAAGGAAAAGTGATATGGCATTAGGAAAGAAGAATGAGGGCTTAAGTGGCTAAAACCTTTAGAATTGGAATTATAAATAGATGAACATTTTAACAATTGCCTCTTAGTATTAATTTTTGGTGAAATCAACATAAACTGTAACTGCAGCCACATTTGAAAATAAAATGAGTTAACCAACTTACACAAAATGATAACCATCCATTGCCATAAAAATGTTTGGTAATCACAAGATTACATTTTGCTGCAATTCTCCCTCTACTTGTATAGGTCAACCAGGGTAGGGTGGGTTCTAATTCCTTTTTGTACATCACAATGCTGTAAGCTTCTATACAGATTCCGGGGTCGGGTCGGGTCGCGGCGGAGGGGAAGCTCAAACTTCCGGCTCCACGAGGCGGAGAAAAGAAACGGGCACGAAACAAAACCTACACGATACAACACTGTAGAACTCGAACAGGACAAATCTTAACAACCTCGCTACAAGACTACTTTTTTGGTTAATAGCTGTGTGTATGTTATCTGGAGCAACAAACCCGTCTTCAATCTGGAGTCGGCAATCCCATGAGGGCGTCGTACTTGGTCTTGAAACGAAGGCCAGAGCCGATGTGCCCTGAAGTGGGGCAGAGCCAGCAAAGAACTCTTGGACCCAGAATCTGTACCAGATCAATAAATTAGATTTTACGAGTCAAACCTTCTTCGAGTTTTTCATAAATGTATAAGCAGCAAACAAGGGCCGGAAAGGGCGCTTACTGTTGTCAAATTCTCATAGTTGCCGATATCATAGGGATGTGAATAGAGATGGCCTCCTTTCTCGGCAAGCCACATCGCTCTCACACCTTCATGGTACTGGCAAAGATAAAACGAAAAAATTAAGACTAGTTTCTTACTTTCTTTGGCTGGAAATAAGTAGGGGGACACTAGTATACGAACCTCGATTGTAGTCTTGTTTTGTAAAATGAGATAGAAGTGCCACCCGAGGAAAAACCCGAGCGCCAAACATAAGGGTACCAATAGTAAACCAGAAATGACCTGTATATAAACCCTTAGTGAGTCCAACAACAGAAGAAGATAGAAAAGAATAAAACAAAAACAAAATTAGAAGTAATCACATGTATTATTCTGGAAGAGTCATCAGCATCTTGATGAGAATCAACTGTTGCACTTCCAACAAGTAATACCTAAAATAACACAAGGTCTTTTAAATGATTCTTATCAAAATGTGTGAAAGTGGACGAAACAAGGATGGCATCACGGAGGCGTACCAGGGAGTATATGCAAGCAAGAACAGCGTAAAACACAAACACGAAGAATATCTTGTAGTTTGCATGCCCCACACAGTTATTCATCCAAACGCAATGGTGATCCTAGCATCAAGAGGCAGCTGTTTAACAACATTATTCAGGGCAGTCGAGAAAATGCATAAACAGTAATAGCATGCATCAGACATACCATTCGTAAGACACATCGATTACATATGCGGCAATGATGGGCTCGAGGAGGCTTATAGTGCGAACACTTCTGGCAGTACCTCAAATCACCACCCTGCAGAAAATTTCTGAAGAAATTCAGGAACACATATTTAAGCACCTTGGGCTTCCACATCCCTCACCAAATGTAGCCGTTTGATGATTTATGTTCACGTTTCCAGTAGTTTGAGCTTTCTACCTTGTACGAAAGTCTATCTTAAGAGCAATTTGAGTTATTAGAGTTAACCAGTAGCTAATTACCCCTTTATATTGCAGAAGTTATATCACTCATATGTTTATAGAATTAAGGAAACAAATTTCACCAGAATTAATATTCTGAAGTTAGAATTGACCATGAAATAACACACAAAAAAAAGATTATATCAATGCTTCATGAAGGACAGGAGGAATGGAGCTCAGCCACTGAAATTTTACTGGCATATCTAGGGAGAGACGAGAGACTTCATCTGATACACCAACAGAACCTGACACAAAAAATGGCAATCAAGGCAACTCCAAAGGGGGGGCTTACTGATGTTTAGCAACTAAATTTGATATTATCTGACTTACTAAATTGAATTTAAATTTGGCCCATGCGTCAAATCAAATTTGATCCACGGAGAGCTGGAAATGACTTCATCACTATTATGATGAGGACCTACTAACAAGAATCTTAATTTATGAACTAACGTAAGCAGCCAAAAGTCCCAGCTAACGGAAAAGGACAATACTAACACGCCACACATACCAACATAGAACTTCAAATCACTGACATTTGGCTCGCATACACTGGGAAGCGAGAGATGTCATCTGATAGACCAACACGACCCAACACAAGAACGAAAATAACGAAACTCTGAAGCAGTCTTACTACCGTCCACTAAGCAGATTCTATATTATACAGCTTCAAATTCAATTTGTCTTTTTGCGGGGAAAGAAATCCAAGACCTTAACTTGATAATGCCACTGTAACCGTCGAATGACATCATACAATCTAAGAAAACAGTAAATTCAAACCAAATACCAAATGAGCTACCACCACCGATCAGCATTGTCATAATCCCAATCTTTAGGGATCGATCGGTGTCCTATTGATTCCAATCTTGCCGATCAATCCGCATAAAACCTTTGTTCCAGCTTTGTAATACTCCAACTCAATCACAAACTCCAAAAATAACGAATCAAAACAAAATTTTAAACCCAATGGGGAATCAATAGAATGGAAATTAACACTATCAAAGGTAAACAATGAAAGACAACACTTTTAATCAGCACCGGGAAACTCATATTCCAACTAAAACGACTCAATTACTCAAAGCTACGAATTAATTCACAAAACACCTCCCAAATCAACGAATTCAGCACATGCATTTACCCACACATTTCAAAATACAACACCAACAATTCCACATTAACCTAAAACCCCCAATTTCCCTCAAAAATTCAAAATCCACAAGATCACGAGCAAAATGCCGCAGCAACACATGCAATAAAATCGCCGAAACTGAATAAAACTCAAATTGAACAAGATACCTTGCGCTTGATCTCGTGGATCGGGCTGTCGGCGTCCTCGACATCGGGCACGAACGAGCTCGGAACCCGACCCGGATCCGTGTAAATGGCGCGGCGGTAGCTGGAGACGCTCATGAGAGCTACGAAGGTGAAGGCGGCGGCGTTGAGCATGCCGGGGGAGGATCCGAGGCCGAACCAGCGGTCGATGAAGACGAGAACGGTGGAGAAATAGATGTAGGCGATGGCGGCGACGACGACGGCGACGTGGAAGGAAAACTTGCAGGCGCGCCCCATTTTCGATGAATCGAGGTTTAAAGGAGGGTGAAATGGCGATGGGGGCGGAGGCGCCGGCGTAATGGCGGATTACGGCGGCGTCTCCGGCGGTGGCAGGAGGCAATCTGGTTGGGGGGGTTTTGATTTGGTGCGGTTGGCCGCTGCTGCCAATTTTGTTTTTCTGAAAATGGGTTTTTTTGAGATTGTTCTAACATTGGAATTTTTTAGTTCTTACTTTTTTTTTTGCACTTTGGCCCCTGGGTTTTGTCGAATTTGGATATTTGGCTGGAATCTTTTTGTTGAAAATGATGAGGGGATTTTGCTTTTGAGAATTAGTTCAGACAGATAAAACTGTAATAGCGTAGGTTAATTCATTATTTACTACTTTTGTAGTATCCTAAAACATTTGATAGTAGTTTATATCATTTGAGATGATTTTGCTTAGTTCATATCCAATTGAAAATGATAGCATTGAATAAATTTTAGTAGTGATAATGATACAAATATTTAACCTTTTTTTTATTAATTATGAAAAGCAAATGTATTCCCGATAATATTAATTTTTGAAGATCGGTATTCATCTATCTTGAAATGAGATTATTTCTAAGCAAAATTAGAGTTGCAAATTTAGCAACTATACTATAATGGCAACTTATTGGAGATCATGGCTAGATGAGAATTATTGAAGAAATTATTTGATGTAATAAAGTAGTTTGCTAATATTAACAAGTTCACTCAAATGTTTGAATTTTCTTATATCACAGTTTTAAAACTAATGAATTTGTCACCAATAATTGCATCTTTAGCCAATTTAACGAACTTATGAGTCAACACATTTGCCTCACACTTCATAATCTTAATAAAATTCATGTTGGTTTTTAAATTATTTTGTAGCTCCTAATGACAGTGTATAAGTTGGGAGTTACTGTTTGAATTGACAACCATATTTGATAAAGCCACTTAAAACTTTATTTTACTTAACAAATGTGACACAATTTTGACAATTTTGCATGTGATGCCCCTATTAATTTTGTTAAAATAGTATCTGGAACCGTTGAAATATAAATATAAATGCAGATTTCCCATATTAAAATCGCTCTATTGATTAAAGAGGATGCCCATAGAAATTACAAATTTATGGGGCGTGAGAGAAAATACCAAGAGTTCGGGGGAGGTAGATGCAAATAAAGCCTTTATTGTTACGTCAAGATTTAGCTTTTGCCTACCTTATTTTATTGTCCGTATGGTTAGCTGCTTTTGTAATTTATTTATAGCCTAAATCTAATTGTTTTTCTTTCTTTCTTTTTATCCGAATCATGAAATTTTCCTCTTTGGGTTGGGAAGGTATTCTTCTTCGGCCCGTCACTGTCACCTCTTATAAAATTGTATTTTCTCCATTTTTATTTTCTACATAATAATATATAATAGTGATAATATATATGTAAAATAATTTCCTGTAAACATTCATATGCTATAAAAAGAAATACTCACGTATATTGTTTACAGCAAATTATTTGATTTAATCGATATATTTTCCTTTCTTTAAAAAAGTGATAGCTTTAGTAAATCTTATTAAGGTTATGAAAATCATATATTTGTAATGTATTGTTACAAATTTATACATGTACTTAAAAAGTTTGATCATTAGATTCTAGCTATATATTAGTAAAGTACATTTTGCCTATATTATGTTGTAGTAAAAAGTTGTCCTCGTGTTATTACATTGATTTAAATTGAATTGTTTTACTTTTTGTTGCATAAAACTAAATCCGAGTGTTTTTTGGTGTTCGTTCCTTTCCACAATATCGCACTTTACAATGAAATTTGATCGTAATATATTAATTTATTCATCGAAGCAAATTAAAATATAATCTGCCAAAATCCCGCATTTTAGCGAATTCAAAAGTACAATTTTCTTGAAAAAAAAAACCCAAGGCCAAAAATTTCCACCCTAATTTGGTAGGAAGTAGTAATTTTCTCAAAATGCTATATTCAATTCCAGTATAACACATGTGTAAAACCAACAAAAATGGTAGCAAAATCATCAACATTTGGGCAGATCCGCCGGCGGCGGCGGCAGCTTCTGATTCCGGCGACTTCCGTCCATCACAACCCACGCCATTCTCAGCCCCCAACTCGTATGCACCTCCAAGTGGCAATGCATGAACCAAACTCCTATATTTATTCCAACACAATTTAACAAAAAAATGTAACAATTTATACTTGTCGAAATTATATTATAACGCACCTGGATTATCCGCTAGGAACCGGATGGCGACCCACCCGCCGGCCGGGACCCCAACCGTGTTCCTTTCGACCGGGTCGACCAGGTTGAACCGGGCCGGGTCGTTATTCGGGTCGAAGTTCCCGAATCCCTGCCCCACGACGTAGAAGTTGAAGCCGTGGAGATGCAACGGATGGCTCTCGGCGCCGATGATGCTCGTGTCCTGCAGCACCACCTCAACGCTGGTGTTGAACGGCAGCGCCACCACCTTGGTCCCACCGGCCGTCATGTTACTCGGCGGGACGCCAGTGTAGTTGAACTTGACCGGCGGGTTGGCCGGGAAGTCGGTGGTGTAGACCCCCCGGGACCGGTTGAAGAAGTGGGCCTGCAGGAGGGCTGTGGTGGGCATCGTGAACGACACGTTGTTGACAGAGGCCGCGAACATCGCGTTGTTTGGGCCCTGGCAGGTCCTGTTCGGGACCGTGCAGGGGAGCAGGCCCAGCCCGACCGCGAACAGGAACTGCATGTCCACCTTTTGGGGGATAGCTGCAGGGAACGCCACGCTGGCCAGGCTCCGCAGCTTTTTGGAAAATTGCGTGGCGAGCGCGGTGTCGTTGAATTGGGGGAGGGAGGGTCTTAGTAGAACCTTCCGGAAGCTTCCAGTGGCATTTGAGGGGGGAATGTACTGGAAGATTCCGGAAGTGGTGGTGTTGTCGAAGGTGCCAGGGCCCGTGGCGTAGGGCCGGGCGGCCATGAGGAATGTGGTGTTGGGGTGGTGGTGCTTGGTCTCGATGAGGACGTTGGTGGTCTGGCCGGGAGCGATGAGGACGACGTCCGTCTTGAACGGCTTCACGTAGACGGCGTCTGCCTCCACAACTGTCAGGTTGTGGCCGGCGATGCTGAAGAAGAGCTCGTCGTTCAGGGCGGCGTTGACCAGTCTCAACATGTATGTCTTCCCCGTCTCCACATTTAGTCTAAATGTATCTCTAGCCGAGCAGTTGTACAACGGCCCCGGCAGGCCGTTGATGGTGAAGGCGTCGGAGATATTCGGGGGGCCTCCCGACTGCAATGCCTGGCTGATCACCGTCTCCGTGTCAGCCTTCCACCACTCCCCTACAAACCCGACCACAGATCAAGAAACGACAATAGAAAGTCAAACAGTTCTTTTTGCTTCGAAAGTCAAAATCAACTTTGAATTACCAAACACCATGGGGATTTCTCTGTATGGTTGTGGGAACGGATAGGCGACTCCTTGTTTCGGGAGGATGATTATCGGCCCGTAGATTGTGACACGAAGCCAGGAAATGTGGGCATGCCAAAACAAGGTCCCTCGTTGGCCCGTGATGGTGAAGTTGTAGACATAGTTTTGCCCCGTCTGAATCGGACATTGTGTGATGTAGGCCGGCCCGTCGGCCCACCCACTCCTCAGCTGCCTCACGCCGTGCCTATCGGCGTACATTGTCGTAAAATTAAAAGGATTTTGTAGCAGCAACAACTTGATTTTGATTTTGATTTTGATTTTGAGATTGAAAAATTCTTACCAATGAATAGAGACATTGTATTGAACATGGTTTACTACTTTAACTATGACTCTGTCTCCCTCTCTTGCAGTGAGAGTGGGCCCTGGCAATTGCCCATTTACTGTCACTATGCTCTTTGATTGGCAAAGTCTTGTCACATTTTGCATTTTAATCTGCATTCACATGCGAAATAAATGATTAAAAAGTTCAAAATTGAAAAATGAAATAAGATAATTTTGTACATACATCAAATTTGTAGTGCCTTGTTATGCCTTGACCCTTGGATAGTGGTAGCTCGAGTAGAAGGCGAAATGTGATCATGGCAAATGCAAAAGGGATGTAAGAAAAAGAAACCATTTTGGTATGATTTGTGTGTGTGTGTGTTTTAAATAAATTGTGATGAGATGATTGGATGAGAAATGAGAGTGAATATATAGTGTGTGTTTGTGGGGTTATGACAAAAACTGATCTATAACAGATTAAAATGTTGACCTGTTGAGCAATGTGTTGTTGGGCTTACTTAAGTTTGGAGTGATCTTCAAGTGAGATTGGGCAATCAGGTAAAACATCACGGATTTGGAGTAATAATAGTCTCATTAACGGTTTTCTTGGAAAGACCTAAATACCCTTTTCATAATTTATTCTATAATACATTTTTTTGACTTGATGTTTTGTATAGTAGTATTAGTTTAATAATTTGTTTGGTGTTTACATGACATATATTTGTATTTTGTGGAATGTCGTTAATCTTACATTTGAGAATCCAACAACCAATGTTTGAGCTCTTTATACGACAAAATATATGTTGCGAAGCCTCCGCAACCGACTAAAATTACAAGAATCTAAGTTGAAATTTAATCTACCTAAAAAAAGTTTTTGGGTTAATTGCATATAAACGCAGGAACTTCTTTTCGGGTCGAAAAATACACAAATTTAAAGATTGTCTGATTTTGCACACGATAAATTTTACAGTAAGGCTGAATACGATATATATTACGTGGCTAATTAATACGACATATCATATCGCTTGGCTATCTGATTATGACATGACTAATTAATCTGACAAGCTCGAACGAGTTTTCATTGAATTATAGTTTAATTTTGTGTGCAAAATCAGACAATCCTTAGAATTGATAGTATATTTTTTGTCTGAAAAAAAAAGTTTGCGTGCAATTTGAAAATAAATACTACAAAGTTTGTGTATATACATGCATAATTAAAGTTTGTTTTTCTTATCAAACCAAAGGAATCCCTTGGAATTGACATTTATTTTATTTATATATAATGATAATGATGAATTACATCTTGAATACTCTTTATTTCTCACTTCAATAACTTGAATACTCTCCAAAAAAAAGATCTGCATTTCATCTTCTCGTGTTGCATAACACTTCACCAATTTTCTAGACAAATATTGATAGACCACAGGGGTGAAATTAATTCTTTAAAAAATGAAAAAAATAGTACAGTAGTTGTGGTATGTGCATAGAAAGGGATTGGTTATCAAAATGAGGATGAAAATATAGTAATAGAAAAAGAAAAAAATAGTTGAGAGGTGCCCTTCAAATCCCTATTGACAAACAACCGATTACACTTGTTAATTAAGAAATTATAGAATAGTGACAACCCCCAATTTGTTGGCTGTCGGCTTCTGAATTCTTGAGGTTTCAACTCTCCCAAACATACATAACTACATTTGATGTTAACTAATCCCACAACTATCTATATCAAACATCAAAATCACTTTCCATTTCATCTTAAAAAATATATTGGGCTTTCCAAGAAATTGGGCTTGTTTTGTTAAGCCCTATTTGTTCACAAAAGGCCGCTCTACTTGAAAGTTGGGAATATAAATTAGATTAAAAAAATAAAAGAGAGAGACAAATTCAATGTCCAACAACAGTAAAATATCAAAATTTAATGTAATTGTTTGACCGAAATAGACCATGATATGCATCTAGTTGACTAAACTGTGGCCTTAATTCATGGATAAACAAAATCCAATGTTTTTTGACGAGATTCCCAAATGATTATGTTGACTTCATTTATTGTCGTCTTGTTTTACAGCAGTTCCAACAATTTGCTCCAAAACCAATGAATGTGCTGGACACTATTATTTTATTAAGAAAAGATATATCAACCATATTCATCTATATTTATTTTTAAAAAAACTAAAATAATTTGCAGTGTTGGAGATGGGCTACGACAAGATCAAATATAAAATTTCTATCCTAAATTTCTAAATAAGTGGAGAGTGGATTCCCATATGTATGCCTTAATTGCCTGCTTGATTGCTTCTATGTTTATAAAACAAACAGGCACTTCAAATTCTTGAGTGTTTAATATCTCTTAATTTTATTTCTTGATGTAACAAACACTAGCATTTACTACAATGAATCATTAAATCAAGACAAATACACTCTTAAAAAACCAATAAAGATATAGATAACATATATCTCAACTCAGCATTAGTAACATAGATACAAGAGTCTCCTCAAAAGATATGCTAAGTGGGAAACGTAAAAAGATCCAACCAAAAAACAGGGGACCATGTATTTATTTCCCTATTAAAATTGAGTAGGAGAATAAATGCAATGTACAGTGATTAGTCTAAAAGAATTGATGAAGGCAATAATATGGAAAGAAAATGGTTAGGACAACAATCATCTCCCACCATTTACTTCCACATTCAATTCTTCCATCAATGAACCGCCAATCTCACTCTCACACTCACACGCACACACCAAAAAATTGGATATTCTTCCAATCTCATCCCACCTACAAATTGGCCTTACCCGCCTCGAATCGAGTCCGAGTAAAAATAGCACGTGCAACGCACATAATAAAACCTAATCAGGGCCGGACCCCGAATCTCTGTCCGGCCAGATCACATCGTACCTGCGCCACTCCAATCCTCGATTTCTCTAGATCGAACTCCATCCACACATTCTGCTGATGATGATGCCCTATTATATACGCCTCGATCCCCAATAGCTCGGAATTCCCAAACGTGAAGCAATGCACCCCATCGCTCCCCCTCACCTCCCCGGGCACCCGGTATAGCAATTGCCCGCCCCTGACAGTGATTTGGGCGCCCCGGAACACCAAACTCACGGGGGGGAGCTCGGGCACACCGGTTGAATTCAACGGCACCAAAAAGCACAAATCGAACGCGCCCTGGAACACGAACTCCGGGTCCTGGAGGATCTGGAGAACACCTTCAGTCTGGTTTACAAACTCGTTCCTCAACGCGTTGTAGGCCGGCCCGAGTAGGAAGGTGAATTGGGTGCCCGAATCGACCATGGTTTGACCCGCCCCGGTGTGGTCGGGTTCGAATATGGATTTGGGCAATTGCAACAAATTGTCTTTGACCTTTATGCCCTCGAGCTGGACCGTGTACGCCACGCGGTTGAAGTAGGGCAGGGGGGTTGAAATCCGGATCAACGGCGTGTAATTCAAAGGGATCAGCCACGTGGCATTCGATTCCCCAAATAGCAAAATACCCGAAAAATCCGAACCCGATATGCAATAAGAGAATTTCTTGAAACCCATTTGGGAAATAAACGAAAGCGACCCGCGGTTCATGCCCATCAACCCGGTCGTTTTCGAATCCTCCTCTAAATTAGAGCTGAAGCCCGAATCCATACACCCGAAAATCGTGCCCGGGAATCTGGACCCGGCCACGGTGAAGTTGTCGAGGGCGAGGTTTCCCTCGGAGGAGGAGGCGTCGGCGTAGGAGAGGACCGCGTGGCAGAGGTTCCTCGCGTCGCACGAGGCGGGGATCGAGAAGTCCTGGGTCTGGGTGGTGCAGGTGGAGGAGGAGCAGGGGATCGCGGCGTAGGATCCGGACCGGGTCGGGTCGAATGCGGGCCGGTCGGTCCGGGTCGTGTTGCACTGAAGCCAGGAGAGCTCGCTGCCCGTGTCGAGGACCATCGTGACGTTCTGCGGGGGCGTGCCCACGGCCAACGAGACCGTCAGCGTCACGTTGTGCGTGAACGGGCATGATCGGAATTGTTGGGTTTTTAACGGCAGGACCAGCGTGGCCCTGCCTGATTCTGGCGTTGCTGAAAGGAAGAATTTACCAGTCTGCTCGATGGCAGCGAGGAGAGTGGTGACAGAGAATAATAGAATGTGAATCCTCTTCATCGGTTGAGATCTACTAAATGGGATTTTGTCACTTGTCAGTGGGATATGAGACAGGGGAGTGTGACGAATCTTCAACAGATCAAGTAGATGATAGGGTGTGATGGAAACGAAGACGTTTGGAGTTCCTAAGGTCGAAAACGACCCTCGAACTGATCAATCTTGCAGTCGCCTGTTTTGCTATTTTTTGAGAAATGACTGCTCGTTTTAGAAAATATGTATTTGACAAGTTTGTAAAAAGGTTTTTTTTTTTCATGTATAGGAAAACTTGTATTGTAGTACAATATAAGTTGGCTTTTATTAGGTTGGTTGAAATTTGTAGTACCGTGCAATCAGTGGCAGCATTAACTGCGTGTAGAGATCATAAAATCACCTTTGAATTAGGTAAAATGTAGTCACACTTGAATATGTGAACGAATAAAGAGAGCAGTGTTGGTAAAATTGACAAAAAATAAAGAAAAATCAGATTAATTATCCGGTAATTGATCAACGGTCGGTAATAAAAAGGAAAAGGGAATTATTTTTCTACTGACAAATAAAGTAGAATAAAAGGTTGAGGATATGATGGTTGTTTGTCTTGATCCATTAAAATTTCTTAATAATTTTCTGGAGGGGAATGGTTATTGTAAGAAACCCCATAATCTATAAAATAAAAATCAATAAATTCGTATGAATTGTCTTTGAAAGTATATGAATTTATTGTATAAGTGTTTGAACAATAAGAAAAAATTCTCATAAGATTCGAACCCTGATTACAAATTCATTCAATAAAGTGATAAATTCATCTTAGATCTTCATTATCCAAGAGTTGAAGATGGTTCTTGCTTTATATGTTAAGATTGGTTTGTAATTAATTCAACACTTTTTTTGCTAGAGAAGTATTTGTTCAATTAATATAGAGGGTTAATGGCCGCTAAATATACAAACATTGACCGAATTCTGGTATTACACATGAACTTTTAATTTTTCTGAAAGTTTCCACGCGTTCTAATTCCAACTAAATCAAAATTGAGTTGGACAATATGTGTCGTAATCTTACTTGCGTGACTAACTAATAGTAAAAAATGAACCAACATGTACTAAATGACGTTGTTTTAAGTCGAAATAAAGCATATGGGTTGCTTCAATGAGCTTTATTTTGCCAGAATTAGAATACATAGAAAAATTCAAGAAAATTAAAAATTCAAATATTTAAGTGTCAGAATGAAAGTTTATGTGTAATAACAGAATTCGGCCAAAGTTCGTGTAGTTTACTGTCACCTGATTTATAGAGAGTAAATAAGAGTTAATTGTATTTTAAGTTATAGAGATAACTTTATATGATGATTTAAGTGGTTAAAGAAATAAGTGCACGTGTGAGCACATGTTTTGTTGAATATGGAATGGGCAAAGAATTGGTGTGGGGCCCATTGGGGAATCGAGCTCTGACAGCCTCACTTGTAAAAAGAATGACAGCAGAAAGAGAATCAAATTCCACGGCCAACAATCCTATGTTGACATCTAGATTTAGTAATAATTAACCCAAATCTTACACTAGTTTCTTTCTATCCATTTAACTATATTTGTATCAATTAATGGTCGGCATCAATTTTTGTATGGATGCTGATACATTAACCCAATTTATAATTTAAAGATAATCTTTTTATAATGGTAGTAAGTACTGTCTGATTACCTTCTCTTAGTTTTTTGCAATTTCAATTAACTATTTTTTTCAATAATAAAATCACTAAAATGAACCGAAACTTGGGAAACTAACATTCAATGAATGTGGGAAAACTAGATTGATATTAAAATTGAAAAAGTTGGAGCAATGTATGTGCTTCATTTGGTCGACCTTTGAACATGGGTAGCATTTCAAGGAAATTGGTAGCCACCAATAAATAAAAAGAAAAAGAAATTGCTATTTCTTTCTTTCTTCTTCGGCGAATCGGTATTCTTACATGCTGATTAGTACAATAATGTCGGAAATCACATTGCTAAGTACCCATACTTGCGACTGCTGAATATGTACCGATTATTGCACAGCAAATTCCCACTCCCATTACTATAGAGCATATTGTAATCTGAAAAAAAAAAAAAAAAAAAAAAAAGCAAAAGCAAAATTAGCTTAAAAATCCAAGGTTTGTGATATGTTGGTAACAATTTTAATTTACCTGAAATTTAGATAATCTCCCACTCTCTATTCTCATGTAGCAAGCACAAGGTAAGACTAGAGACTGCATAAATAAGCAAAACAATGTTTGTCAAATTAATTAATGCCATTTAAAGTGGAGGCAAAAATTGGAGGAGAAAAAAGGATTTGATAACACTTACCATTAGCATGATAAGTAAGGATCCTATGAGGGCCATCATGGATCCTGAAATTTAATGTTTTTGTCGTCATAAAAATAGTTACACAAAATAAAATTTTGAGCTTGTTTGACCGTCTGATCCCGTATAAAGTAAATTAACGAGCGTGCTTACCAAAATATGGGACGGTCAACGCCACGACCAATGTGGACACGACTAAACTCGTTCGGATTAGTATGGGAGCCGTGTGGGATGCAAGCTGATCCGCGGGCAGCAGCTCCTCGAGGGCTAGTGCCACGGGCGTCATTGACAACCCGAACTTTGTGAGTGGGGCCACGACCTAAAAACGTCGAGAAAACACACACTTAAAATAACAAATTAGTTGAGAAATTGTGTTTGTTTGTGTGTTCTCACCACAGCCCATCCGGCGATATGGGAGGCGACGAGCTTGGTGGGGAGGTTCAACGTGAATTGTGGGTCCGTGTCCTCGCCAAACATGAGATAGCCCAAGACCGCGACACCAGCATAGAGCAAGCCAGAAATGGCAAAGCTGCATCAACATATATACACAACCTGGTCAAGAGAAAAGTCCATTCACAACATTTTAATCAAATCGACATTGATGATGATCGCACAATCTCGGAGAAAAGGTTACCTAATCGCGAGGATGGAGGGGAATCGCGAGGGGTCCTCCATGGAGGAGTAGATGTTGGGGAAGACGGAGTGGCCGCCATAGCAGAAGCTGTATATGCCGATGGTGATAGGCAAGTGCGTGAAGTCCAACGCCTTCCCGCTTGGATTGAACCCGACATCAGAGACCACACCAACCCACACCAAGCAGAGGACCACGAGGGCCAGAGTCACCACTCCACAAACTACGAGAACGAGACAAAATCACATTTAACACATCAATGACCAAATTAGAGGTTTGTAGGTAATTTTTATAGGTCGAGGGCACGGACTTGAAACGTATGAGAGCAAGCTGAGGTTCCTGAGCCAGACCGTCGGGAGAATCACAAGGGTTGCCCCGATGGCACAGATTTGATACGAGTCGAGATGGATTCCACCAATGTCCATTTGAGCATTTGGGAAGGCAACAGAGAGGTTGTCACTCATCATGATCAAGAACTCCACACACGAAGACTGTGACCAAACCTCGCGAATTAGATAATTTAGACAAAAAGGGGATTCAAGATTCAAGATTTGAGGTTTACGATTACTTACATAGAGCTCGATATACAGGATTATCTGCAATGATCAAAATTGACAGAGTTAGTACATCTAGATTTGCAAAACTAGTAAAAAGTCTCTGTTTCTACTTACAGCAATGCATATTCGACCACCTAATCCGAACGCGGCCTGGCCTATATCCGGATACGTTTGCAGCTGAGACGAGCTTTCTAAACATCGCTTCAACAAGATGCCGGTGTAGCAAGCAATGATCCCAAAGAGAAACAGAAGCAATAGCCCAATCCAACCTCCCTCTTTCAGTGCAAAAGGAGTCGAAAGAATCCCAATTCCACACAAAGCGTTCGTGGCTGCATATCGAAGAAAAATCAACACCATAACATGATAAAAATCATCAAGATGCACGAGAGAGTAAACAAACTACCGTTGAGAAGTGATTGGGAATACGAGCATTGCTGGATCGGAGGCAGGTCGCTGAGGGAATCCCCAAACACGGAGGCAGAGGACAGCTTTATAGGAGGAATCGAGGTAGGAATGAGGATTTCTCTGTCTGAATTGGTCACGGACATCAAGGGCTTCGACAAGGGAGATTCGACATCCGGTAACAGTGATCGCCTCTCTGCTTGGATCAAGAAGGAGCTGCCTCTGATGAAGCTGACTGACGGCGTCACACTCGTGTACATGTCCATTGACTGCCTTTATAATACACAATGGAGGACTTATTGTTAGATATTTCATAACTTTTTCAAACGATGCTGCCATGAAACTACTTCTAATTAAGGTATTTCATGGTCTGAATTCAGACATACAGCATTATAATTTTCCTTTATAATACACAATGGATGAGTTATTGTTAGATACTCCCTCCGTCAACAAAAAAAGTTCACTTATTTCCTCTTTGGTCAGTCCACAGAAACGTTCACTTTCCTCTTTTGGACATGGACCCCACAAAACTCTCCTCACATGTTGTTGGTCCCTTTTTCCACTAACTTTTCATTCAATATAATTTATTAAAACTCGTGTCACTAAAGACTGCAGACGTTTTTCGTGGACAATGTTGCCATGAAACCACTTCTAATCAAGGTACTATATCCTAGTCTGAATTCAGACATACAACATTACAAAATGCCTTTGTAATAAACAATGGAGGAGTTATGATTAGATATCTCATTACTTTTCAGACAATGCAGCCATGAAACCACTTAGACATACATCTCTGTTATTTGTTAACCTAAACCATAAATCCTTCCAACTCCAACTCCAACTCCAACTCCTACAGCTCAATCCAAGTTTCATTCCATTCCAATTAGACCAATCGAGGAAAATAGATACAAACGTCACATTAAGTGTTCTTAACACCCCTTCACTCAAACTACGCCACATTAAGTGTTTTTAGTACCCGACGTCACATGTCAGCCATCCATCGTTTTGGCCGGCCGTGAGCAAAATCAGATTAAATTAAAAGTGGGGTTATATACACGCAGATTTCCGAAAGTTCAGCAATTTACAGCCTATTTGCCCTTAATCAAACACGATCATGCAAAAATCCCTAAAATCGGGGAAATGCAGTGATGTACCTGTAACTCTGTGGCCAAGAGGGGCCAAGATCAGGATCCATGAAATCGTTCGAAGGCACACGTGAGAGCCCCGTGATGTCGGATTCATTGTCATCTTCGTTGTCGTAGCAAACCCTCTCCGCCTCGTCGTCTTCGTCGTCTGTTTCAATCTCAATCGCACGATCCATTCCGAATTCCTCTTCAAGCTGCTTCATCTCTGTATACGTGAGTTTTTTTTTCTTCCTGATTTTCGGAGAATTCTGCGTTTTTTTGTTTTGGTTATGTCTGTTTCGAACACGTGAACAGAACCAGAGACCACCTTAAATTAACCTCTGAGGTTTTGAAGGAAGGTTTGAAAATGAGAAAAAATTTAAAGATTGATTTTCATTGCCTTTTTCTACAAGGAGACGAAGCCTGAGTTGTAGGAGGATTATGAGAAACTATTTATTTTTTAACTAATAAAATACTATTTTCACGGCCAAAAAACTAAGACTAATTTGGATCCGAGTAGGTGTAATACTATCTTGAAGCTTTACCGTTGGATTCTTCTCTTTAAAAAACAAAAGTTATTATGGGATTGAATTAATGTGTGTTAAATTATGCTAATTCGAAATTAAATGCACATGGTTTTATTATTATAATTCGAAATTGAATGAATGTTTCGTATTACGGCGAGATTAGGGATAGCAATTTACCCATGGGTACTCGAAATCCGCGGGTACCCACTCTAATGGGTATGGCTTTGAGAGGTATTTGATATCCACGGGCATGGGTATGGGTAGTATTTACTATCCATTTAGTTCGTGGATATGGGTTTGGATAGCTACTATCCATACCCACGAAACCCATATACCCGCCAAATATACCCGCAAAAATATCCGCGAA
>JAYJMF010000044.1:4271562-4291741 GCA_036873715.1 Salvia sclarea | reverse complement strand
TCAAAAAAATAAACTATTTTGTCTAATAATAATAATAATAATAATATATATATATATATATATATATATATATATTTTTTTTTTTTGCATATTCGACATGAGGTTATTGAAAATAAATAAGATGGACCGTAGGTTGGAATTATTAATTGATTGAATGGTGGGCCGTGAGCTGGAATTATTCATTTATTGAATGAGTTTAAAAATGAATGCTAAAATAAATTTAAAAATGAATGCTGACGTGTCATTGTAGGAAGAAATGAGGGGCTTAGGTGGAGGCCTTGGCCCCAAATCCTTTAATATATAAGATTGACTGAAAATATTATCGTGGGTGGATTGAATTGATGTGATAAACTTTATTTTATGATCATTAATGATCCAAAAAGAATCCATTACATTCATGGATCCAACTAAAACATGTAAAGATTGAAAAATGAAAAATATACTCCCTCCTCTCTGATAAGTATGCGTATTCCTTTTATACCAGCTCCCATAAGTGTGCGCATTTCTTTTTTAAAACCTTACTTTACAAAAAAGTAAATAATCTTCAACTAACATACACACAAATTTTCAAAATGTCGGATTTTTTCTCCACTCAAATTCACTTTATAACATTTTTTATTGAAACCGCCATTTTTCAATTCGTACGCTTATTGGGGACAGAGGGAGTAATATTTTTACTATATTCTATGTATGTATCCTAATAATAAAAATACACAAATATTTACATTAGGCTGGTCTAACTTGTCGCTCTTATTTTAAGCCATGAGTCGAGTGAGGAGAGCCAAAGACGAACTCGGATTGAGTTCAAAGACAAAATTATTGTCGGTTTCATTATCTATATATTAATTGAGCCGACCTAATGGTTTTGGATGAAAAATGATGGATTGCAGGAAGTGATGAAGACATGGATGGGAAAATCACGTGCATTCCGGGGCTAGAAAACACCCTGCGGCGGCGCGATCTCCCGAGCATATGCCGCTTCGATCCCCACAGCCCAATCCTGCAATTCTTCATCACCCAATCCTCCGCAATGCGCCGCGCCTCCGCCCTCATTCTCAACACCTTCGACGCCCTCGAATCCACCTCCCTCTCCCGCCTTCGCTCCCTCTTCCCCTACGTCTACGCCCTCGGCCCGCTCCGCTCTCCCGGGCTGGGCCGGGCTGGCCTGCTGCGGGCCGACCCGTCGTGCCTCCGCTGGCTCGACTCCCTGCCCCCGGGCTCCGTGCTCTACGTCAGCTTCGGCAGCGTCGCCGTCTTGTCACGTGCCGAGCTGGTCGAGCTCTGGCACGGATTGGTGGATAGCGGGAAACGCTTTTTATGGGCTATAAGGCCTGGTTTAATATGGAATGACAACGGGTCGGGTTCTGGTTCTGTCCCTGAGGAGATGATGCAAAATGAGTGGGGGCGGATAGTGGGGTGGGCCCCGCAGGAGGAGGTGTTGGGACATGAGGCGGTGGGGGGGTTTCTGACGCACTGTGGGTGGAACTCGATTCTGGAGAGTGTTTGGGCCGGGAAGGCGATGATTTGTTGGCCGATGGTGGCGGAGCAGCCGGTGAATGGGAGGTGTGTGAGTGGGGAGTGGGGGTTGGGGGTGGATTTGAGCGGTGGTTGCGACCGTGCAACGGTGGCGAGGGCGGTGAGGGAGTTGATGGAGGGGCGGAGATCGACGGCGGAGATGGCTCGGTTGGCGAGGGAAAGTGTTGGTGATGGTGGGTCATCAAGAAGGGATTTGGAGAAGTTGATTGATGATATTAAGATATTGCACTCAAAAGCTAGCTCCAACTTGGCCTTATGATTTTTCTACGTAATTTCCCCAATTTATTATTGCACATTTTGGCTATACTATTCCATGTTATATATATATATTGATATTAGGGAGATACTGAAACATTAGACTATTAAGGATTATAATACATGTACTTACTAGTCAATGCATGAGTTTTACGCCTAAACAAATAGAGGCACATTTATGTTAGGCCGGCCTAACATTAGGCCCGACCCATTTAATATATAAATAATGAGACCGGCAACAATAATAGGGGACGGCAAACAAGAAACGGCTCTGCCTTTGGCTTTGATAATTAATATATAGGTAATAAAACCGGCAACAACTATGCTTTTACGGCTCGCTTCGAATTCGTCTTCGGCTCCCCCTCGCTTGACTCATGGCTTAGAATAAGGACGGTAAACAATTGACCTAACGTTAGGTCGACTTAACGCAAATATTTGTCAAATATAAATATGCTATATCACAAGATTAGTTAAAAAGGCGTCTAGTTGAGTTTATAAACTTATTAAAACAATTTATGAAGTTTTCAAGAGCTTAAAAGTTGATGAAAGTTATTTGGCAAATTAAGTTCTTAAACAACTTGCTTCCTAAAAAATAATCTTACAATCACAAATTTTCTTTTACAATAATTTTATAAGCAACAATCAATTTATAAAACTAACTCTATTATAATTTGAATAAATTCTTCAATCATCTCTTATAATATGATGAGAGCTCTCGATAAGAAACTTAGCAAAAGCAAAAAAGTGAATTAAGGATTATAATATAGTCCTGTACTTACTAGTCAATTCATGAGTTTCTTCTAAACATAAATTTGCAAATATCATCACACATTAAACAAGATTAAGAGGTGTTTGGCTGAGCTTAAAGTTTTTAAAATAATTTATAAATTATTCAAGAGTTTATAAATAATTGTAAAATGTTTTGTAAAATAAGTCTTTAAACGGTTTGCTCCTTAAAAAGTAAGTTTCTAGAGCCCAATTATAGCTTGTAGTCTCCAACCTATATCCTTCCAATTTTATTAATTTATTTTCCAATTTTCTCTCTAAACTCAGAATTCTTTCTCCAACTTATAAGTTCAATTATTCAAACACCTATCAAATATTTTATAAACTGTAGAAATTTATAAACTTTCCAAAATAAGTTTAGCAAAACTACACTGAGCCCCAATGCCCCATACAAATACTTGACAAAGATGAGATCAACTTTTATTTCATTACAAATTAAAAGCCACACTAACACAAACATAACAACATAAAATTTCAAAATACTCCAAAGCAACACAATTAACCAACACTTTGACAAGTTTATGAAGACACATTACACTAATCAATTCAACACAACAATTAATTTCCTCATCATTTGCAATCAACTATCTCAATTTGCTTAACCTCAGGCTTCTTGATTTCCTTCTTTGGAATGGTGAGTATGAGAACTCCATTCTCCATCGCTGCCTTTACGCCGTCAGCCTCCGCATCCGCCGGCAGATAAAACCGCCGGCAAAATCCGCCGCGCGGCCGCTCCAGGCGGCGCCACCTCTCCTCCTCCTCCGGCGGCGGTGGCGGGCGCTCGCCGCTGATCCGCAGGACCCTCCCGCCGCCTTCCACCTCAACCTTCAACGACTCCTTCTTCACTCCGGGGAGATCGGCTTTCACCACGTGTGCCGCCGCGGTCTCCTTCCAGTCTACCGGCGCGGCGGCGATCGAGCTGAAGGCCGGGCAAATTTCTCCTAAAATTTGAGGGAGTAGAGACATTTTTGCTTGAGATAATTATATTAACTGATTGATTAATTGGTTTTTGTGATGTTTGAAGATTTCATTAATGAGTAATGGTATTTATACATGTGATCATAATAGGGAATGTAGTATGAAGTTTCATGGTTGTTCCACAAACTACATGAAAGGGTTTGATTTGGTTACTACTAAAATATTTGTTTGATCATTGAATGTTCTAGTTGCCTATATACTCTCAAAGCTTCCTGCTCCTTCCATTGCTTTTTTAATCATGATCAATTTTTTAACACATTTTTTAGATTAAAGTGGTGTAACATACATGACAAGAGGGAGTATGGAGCGTAATAGGTAGCTTTAAAGATTAGAGTTCGGATTTATATATAGAAGAAAACAAAGCCTCAATTGTCATCTTTCTTTATAAAAACAAAGCCTAAATTAAATTGTTGGATTAAATCGAATATCAATTGCGGTGTTATTATATTATATATATACTAAAGTTATATTTATAATTTGATGAGGAATTGAACTATAAATAGTAATAAAATTGAGTAATCAATTAAATATAATAAATGATTCTACATATCAATTTTGTTCTACCCCATGAGGAAAAAAAAAACTGCGGCGGTCGTGTTTTTTCGAACATCAGACCATCATTATTGATTTTAACTATGATTTGAAAAAGGTTAGTGTTTCCGCTATATATGATTTTATGTATTCTCGAATTATCATTAATTGGCATTCTAGAGGATAGATTATGGTGTTAAACCATGCTTTAGTAATGCATTGTTTAATCTTTACATAAATAAAGTCAACATTATCATAAATAATCCAAGAACATCACCTCTGGATTCAATATGTTATGTTCTAGCTACTTCTTAAAGCTGCATTTTCCTCTTCACCAATGCAACTTTGTGCACTACCAAAGAAAATCAAATCAAATCTTTATACACACGACATGCGATAATGAATAAATAAATCCAGATTAAATTTTAAAAAAATACAAGATCACTATTATGTAATCGCTGATCATCAAACAATTCTGCCTTTCCCGGCCCCACCCACTGAAATTATGCAAATTTCAGCTTTGAATATTGTCTGCAAAGATTGCTTGCAACATAGCAACATGCAATATTCTCTGAAAAAATATCAGAAAAAGAAAATGCCCCAACTTTTCCCTTTTTTCACAAACAAGTTAGAATAAAATCTTGAGAAAGTAACAACTTCCATCACTTATTTAACTCCAAAACTTTCACTAATTCAATTCAAATCACCATTCATTTAATCTTGCAAAATGGAGCTAAAATCTCTACCTCTTCACCACAACATAATGCCCTCCGCCCCGCCGCCATTTCTGCCGCCGCCGCCGCCGCCGCCGCCGGCGGCCCAAATCCACCACTACCACCACCCATTTCACATGGCCTTTTATTGGGGAAAAGAAGCCCAATTCCTTTTCCCGGGCTGGCCCGATAATAAACCGGGCATGTATCCGGTTTCTCTGGTTTTCGTATTCGCGCTGGCCATTTTCGCCGAATTTTTGTCGAACCTGAATCTGGTCAAACCGGGTTCAAACCGGGCGGCGGCGGTTTTCTTCCAGACCGGGTTCCACGCGGTCCGGGCAGGGTTCTCGTATCTGGTGATGCTGGCCGTGATGTCGTATAACGGCGGTGTGTTTATTGCGGCCGTTTTGGGCCACGCGTTTGGGTATGTTTTGTTTGGAAGTGGGCTTAGAAAAGGAGCGAAGCCCAATTGATTTTATGATGGGCCAAGTTTGGGCTTTTCTAATACAAATTGAATATATGCAATAATTATTTTTTGTAAAAATACTTCAACTTCCTAGGCGTTGATGCCTTGGGAAATGAATGAGTTAATAATTCAATTTTCTTGTGGAAAATAAGTTCGTATGTCATGTGTGTCTTCCGTCAATTTACAAATTAGAGATCGCTTTTTTGACTTCTTCGGTGATGGTAATTGGAATTATTTTATCAATTTTGTTTTGACTTTGCATGTCATGTGAGTGTTAGTTTCAATTATTATTGCAGATTGTTTTCCAGATAATTAAATCTTTTTCGTGATTTAATATTATTGATAGTATTGTTTTAATTTATTGTGCGGGTGCTAGTCTATGAAAAACAAGACAAACTGGATTTTCATGTCGTTTTCAATATATCCACATACCAAAAAAGTGACAAACTGGCAATAAAGTTACAAAATTAATTCAGATTGATACAGAGAGTGGAGTGATGAGTTGGCAGTCCCTACCAAGCTTGGCTGAGTTGGCTCTCTCGTGACACTACATCAACTTCCAAATTATTGCATATCAATATAATTTATTAGTCAAAATTATGAAAAATAACAACCATTATAATATTTATTATTTTAATATTAATTTCAAAAAGAAGGTTATGTCAGCAAGCCACATCTATTTTTTGGAGCTAATAAAATGGACAAATAATGCAATTGATATAAAATTAATAGTTTATGATATATTCTTTTTATAATCATAGTATAATTGATAATATTAAAATAATTTGGAATTACTACAAGTCAAGAGGTTGTTACAAACTCGGGCCCGACTAATCCTAAATTCCTAATTTGTAATTACAAGTCCCAAATTTCAAACTCAGCTTTTGAAATTCTTGCAGAATTTATGCAGCTACCGTAGCTTCAAAGTCATACAAAAAAATGATAATTGATAAAATTGAACATCATAAAAAATTATCATTATGACTTATCATATATAGCTCAATAATTAACCCCACCCTCTATAAAATTAAGCCCCAAGCAACCTACGAAATCATTTTAAACCATTCCACCAAATCCCAATCACTCCAATTCTACAACTTGGCTTCATTTCCACATCAATATAAGCATACATATATTTATTCTACGTGTTTGAGTGTGTGTTTGTGTGTGAAGAGAAGAGAATAAAAGAGAAGATTTGATTATGGCAGAGATTTCCTCATTTAGCAATTTTTGGAGTTGGTATTTGATGAGGCTGCTGCCGGGGTGGCCTCACTTCCAATCTCACTACGACTATGTTTTCTCTCTAATTTTGGTGTTTCTGCTCACTTTCACGGCGGAGTTCGCTGCCAACTACCCCGTCGGGCGGCGGAGCGATCGGCGGCTGGCGGCGCTCGGCGGCGCCGCCTTGCGGGCGCTGCAGATGTTCATGACTTACTTGGCCGTGATCGCCGTAATCGCCACCGATTTCGTGTTCTTCGCGGCGGCGGTGGGCGGCCACGCCGCCGGAAATCTCGCCGCCGGCGTGTATCAGTATCACATTGAGGAGGTGGAGTCGAAGTTCTATGATTGTAGCTGCGGTGGAGATTATTATACTATGTGAATTAATTGAGTTTGATTAATCCATGTTATGTTTTGGAGCTTCTTCTTCTTCTTCTTCTTTTTTTATTTTTTTTGTTCCAAGTTTAATACATGTGACTTGTCATGTTGATGATAGAATTGAACATGTAAATGTGTGGATTTGTTCACCAATCATAATACAAAATTGATGATTATATGTAATGTGGATATCCCACTTTCGAACTTTTGATGTTTTGATCATTTTCTATTATTCAATTTTATCCCTTTATGTTTAATTTTGTTGACTTTAGTTGGTATTACGTGTTGGTAGTTGAAAAATTGATTAAATAATTACTATAAATAAAATGTGAAATAGTTTGTGAATTGAAGGAGTATAATCTATATATCTTTAAAGACAAATCAAAATTTTCAAATTGATTTCAAATCAATTTCAAATTAATTTTGATTTCAGTGGAAATTTTGTAATTTCTTCAAAATTAATGGTTTAATATTTATGAGAATTAAATCAATTTAATCTAATTAGTTATACACATTTCATTACCTTTATTGTGGGGGAGTGGGTGATCAAAATATAATTTTTAAACTTTTAAAAAAATAAGAACAAAAATGTTTTTTTTAAAAATTTTCATTCTCTTAAAAATATTGTATATCATTAATAAGAAAAATATGCAATATGCATCTTATATTAAAGAATCTGAGATAAGCTTTTATTTGATATAAATTATGTAAGAATTAAATTTAAAATTAACATATTATGACAATTTGAAGATTCAAAACAAATTGTATTTACAAAATTAATTAATAGTTTGAAATGTATAAACGTCATTAGTTATTCTGAGGCACCTAAAACTGCCCACTACTATTCGCATTAATTCTATTTTTAATTACTTAATTTTAGTTTAATATTTATAAATATATATTGATTTTGAAGAAATCACAAATTTGTCATTGAAATCAAATTAAATCAATTGGAAAATTTGTATTTACATTTTTTTAATAGAACAGAATATATTATTGTAAAATTCTTGAACATAAAATTTTATTTTATTTTATTATTTATAAAAGTTGTACATTATTTAATACTTTTAATTACCATTAGTGTTTAAATTATTGAGTATAAAATGTCAACTCCTATAGTGCACGAGATAATATTTTATCATATTTTTGTTATAATATAAGTATCTCAATAATTTGTCTGCATTGAAATTCAAATTATGCTATGCAATTTCTAAAATTTCAACTCTTTTTTGTAATAAATATACATAATAATAAAATTTAGTTATAACAGAGGTTAATAAAATAGTTAAGTTAATAGGTGAACACAACGCATAAAATTATGGGAGGCCGATCTAAATATATAGTACATGAGATTTTTAATTATTACTCCATAATTATAGTATGGCCTTCATAGATAATATTAGATGATAGTGATTTTAGTGTTTTAGCAGTTACAAAGGTGGAGACGATTATGATAATTAAACCCACTTCAATAAGCAAAGTGTTCGTAAACAATGTGATGTAAACCTCACACGAGCATAATAATGTCAAATGCAACACTTTTCCAACCTGAAGAAAGAGAGGGAATGATATATATTATGTCAAAAAATGTAAGTTCCTCCCTCTAAGTTAATAGATAATGTGACAACATTTTCTCTCCCAAAAGGAAAAAGGGAGAAGTAGAAAATGAGAAGTGATCTGATTTAGAAATTAGAATGTCACAATATGGCACATCTATCCAATCCAAGAGTTGTAAAAAGTTTTCTGCTACTAGGCCATAATCTGGACCATATGCTCGTAGGGGCCGTTGCCGTTGCCTCGAGAAGATGTTCCTTATCCTCGTTCGACTCATCAACCTCAACGCTTCCACTGCCGGGAGCTTCTTCTTCTTCTTCTTCTTCTTCTTCGAGCTCCTTCTCACCACCACCCTCAGAAATCTCCCCTGGTTTCTTGTCAAACAATCCCTTGAACTGTTTCCGCGCTCGTTTATGGATTTCCTGCACAAACCGCACATGCCAAACCTTAATATTTGTTCGACACGATTTCTAAGTTTTTCATAACTCAGCCACTAACTAACCTGCTCCTCCTTTTTCAGTTTAAGAAGAGCTGCAGTCGCAGTTGCTTCTGATGATTTGTCGACGGCCATCATCTGAAAGCATGAAGAGTGATGAGACAACGAGATAGATGACTAAACGACGGCTTGACCGGGTGAAACATGTTGATGATTTTACTATACCTTATTGAAATCTGCTCTAGCTTCTTCAAAATTACCAACTCCCATGTATGCCATTCCACGACGGTACAGAGCTTTGACGTGAGCTGGGTTGGCGTCCAATACCTTAGAGACGAAGAAATTTAATTATTTCATGGAAAATGTTTACTAGATTATAGAATTATGTCAAGTACTGTACAAGATTTTTCTCATTTCCATCATTAAGTTTGTAGGATTACCTTGTTGCAACATTCAATCGACTTCCTGAATTCGCCAATTTTCAGCCAGCAGGCAGCCATATTGAGGTGCAACATATTCTTTAACCATTATGAATAAGTAGATAAATGTTTAGCTCCTTTCTGAAGATAATATTGCATAAACTATCTGTAATGATAATAATCCATGAATTTCATTGTAATACGTACTCTTGTGTCTGAAAACTCTTTTCCCTCGTCGTCATCTTGAGGATTAACATGATTAAATTCACGAAGCACCTGCATACAATTGTACAACTAAAACTTAAAGGGGTTGAACAACTAAAATGGAAAAGGTGAGAAAAATTTATAAAAGTTGCTGCTCTAGAATGCATTTCAAATGCGTTGAAACAAAATGAGATCAAAAGAAAAGGATATTACATGTTCATATTTTGCTTTGGCAAGTTCATATTTGCCTTCTTTGAATAGCCTGTTACCCTGAAATAAACACAGAATAAGGAAACTTCCTCAGTAAGAAGAAATATCGAATATTTACAACTTTAAGAACCAAAGCATAAAATCTAAGTCTGATATCTGATCCTGACTGTATTTACAAAGCAATGTATCAAGATAGTAATAGCATACAATAATTTCCTTTCCTTGTCGCCTACATTTTTTATTTGTATTCTTTTCATTTAATGTTTTGAGCAGAAAAACACAATGGCAATGAAAAAGTTATCACTGAGTAGTCAAGTAACATATACCGTGCCTTTGATCTTCTCAACATCATCCATTATTTCTCGAAAGTTGAAACCAGTCCAGTCCTGCAGCAATGATTCAATTAGCAACGGTGAAAATGATTTGGACAGAACAAATTCAGTCAACAGAACAGATGAGAATGCAAACTGAGCAACCGCCAGACTTTCAGTCAACAAATTTTCTTACTTTTTGCTTCTCATAATCGAGAAGTTCAATCTCCCATTGGACATAAGCACCTTGAGGAACTCCGGATGGCCTGTCCAGAATACAGAAAAACAGAATCAAGGTACATAAAATAATTTCATATGCAAATTAGAATATCGAAGGCAGTAAAAGAAGAATTTCATTCTAATATTTTCATAGCAGGATTTAATACTCAGTGTAATATCTATGTTTGAGCACTCGTATACTTAAGTTAACCTTGTAAACTTGTCATAAGCATAATCTGGGGGGCATGTGACCGAAGCTATCTCTCCAGGTAACATCAATCTTGTGCACATTTCAAACCCTTCTGGCACCTATTAAAACCAGAAGTAAATCATAAATCATCCACATAAGCTTTGAAGAACTTTTACATGCAAGTTTAGCTCTTAAATGAGGCTTACAAGGCCTTCCCCTGATCTGAACTCAAAAGGCTGAGCATTGTTATCAACTCTTGTGTCATAAAAAACAGTTTTTTCCTCATTGAGAAGCATCCCCTTGTAGTGGACATGTAAAAGGCTGTCTTGAAGAGGGCAATCCATAGGAAATTCACCTAATTATATGGGAAATCACAAAAAGTACATGGGATAAACTTTTAGCATATTGAAATGCAAAGGCATTGCTAATTTAAGCAGAAAACACATATCTAAATGACTCTTAATACAGTTCACATTGAATTTATCTCGTGAACTGCAAAACAAACATCTTTACAATAAAGTAAGCACAGAATAACAATTGAAAAGCACCTCTTCCATCACGCAAACGGCGTTTTATCAAGCGTCCATCCCCAAGGACATCACGAACCTGCAAATTCAAACCAAGTTATCTGAAAGAAATTACATAAAAAATAGATTCGATAAAATGCAATTGTCTAGAGTGCCCCCTCTATATTGGTTGGCAATCAACCCCGTCCTCAAGATGTAGCACTCTCAGAACCTTTCTTTTAAACAATCATGCAAAAGCTAAACTTAAATTGCCAATTTTACCTGAACAAAATGCAGCAACTCCACTTCGAAGTGGACTTCAGCAACACCTTCAATTGAGGGAATCAGAGGGCATTGGGTTAAGTACTCCTTAATGACATAAATTACAGCTTTTTCTCCTCGTGTCATTGTTCCTATTCCCATCTCAAGACCCTTTGGCATCTAAGCATGAAGGATAATAAATATAGAACTTAGATGTGTGTAAATCTTTAAAGTTTTGGATGCGTCTAGCAAGGTTTCAACAGAAATATACAATAAATATAATGTCAGAAGACAAAAATAACCACAATACATGACCATAAATAAAGGAATTAGCTGCTTACTTCAGATTTTCCAAAGGTGAATAAAATTGGGTCCCCCTCTGTATGAGAAAAGATCACCTTTCCATCTCCAGACTTCCCTGATATCCTACACCCAATCAAATGTAAGGTAAATAATTAGTCAAGACAAAAATGCAGAGGAATACATTATTGAGCTCCACAAAAGGAACAAAAGGAGATAAGAAAAGACAAAGAGAGGTAGCATTGCTTCATATCTCCTAAAACTGAAGAGACAATGATTGAGGACGCAATTCTTGTACCATGCTTTAACTTCATAGGGTTCTCTAGGTTGTTCCCAACCTTGTCCATCTTTCTCTACCTATTAGACAGAAAATCAATAGCAATTACAGGTGTATTGTTGGAATCTTCAAAGCTTGGCAACAAGGTATAAGTAATTGTATATAAAATACCTTCTTTAATACACCTAAATCTTCAGTAATGACCTGAGAAAATGAAGGAAAGACATCCAAATTAGAAGGTATCGGGATGTCTAAATTCTCCATGTTGAGTATCACATGACAAAAATCAACGAAACTTAAAATTAAAATCTGTTCAGAAGTGACTCAAAGTTAATGGGACAATAATCAAAATGTCATCTGAGAATGTATGATGGGACAATGTCAGTTGCCAGGCAAACAAATTAAGTAGCTTGAAAACAAATTAGTATGTCGACAACATCAACACCACAAAAATATTTACGATCTTTGAAAAAATTAGCATAATAACAAAGTATATACCAACAGATTATGATATACTACCAGACTTTAGTAATATTTGTATTGAACATAGGGTGAATGTTCTAATTCTACAAGTCTTAACCAAATTACGAGATAACATAATTGATGTGAGCAGGAAAACTGCATTAATGTTTAAATTTAATAACAAATTATGGCAGTATGTGAAAAGCTTGTGATTTGTAAGAACTGCTGAAAAGCTAATCCATTCAGTAAGAACAAATAGGAGATTCTAACCTTGACTTTAGAGAACTCAATCAACTCGATCTCAAAGTGAAGTTCATCGTCCTTGGGAAAGCCATCAGCAACAGGAACAGGGCAATCCTCCTCACCGTAATGCAGCTCTGGTTTTACCCTGAACTGAAATTAAAGATATGTCATTACCGAGTGCAATCAGAGAAAAACATTCAGGCTACTCCACGCACCAGAAGAACTAATAGTAAGATTTATACGCTTTCGTTTTGCAAGCTTTTTATTCTCATGGGATATATACGTATCAAACCAGTAAATATCTAAAAAGGGTAATAGATTTCAGTTACTCTACAAACTGTACACATGAAAGAGTGAAATTATACACATTAAAGTTTCAAATTAACTCAGCCAAAACAAGTTCTAGAAAACCCACCATTGCAACTTCACCTTTCAACATTGTAGAAAAGCCTTCTAGCAATCCCAGTATGATCTTGGATTTACCCAATACCTGTCTTTTTGGGATAGCATTGCCTGTATTTCAATAGAAGCCATGTAAACATGAAGTTTAGCATTAACAAATTGCTGATTTGATCAAACAATAGATGTAACATGAATTCTAAGGCCTAAATATCTTCAAGTGAGCACTCAAATGTGCTTAACTCACCTCCGAATTCCGCTCGAGTCGACTCAACAACAACTCCAGCAAGCGTTCGTATTGTACAGTGATATATAACCTTCAAAAAACATTAATATATATTAAAATCACTTTCATTTCTCCACAGAATAATTTCACGAGCTATTATCAACCTGATCACCCTCCGTTGGTGTCTTTTCACCAGCTCCAGGCCTAATCAAAGCCTTCATCAAGCTACCAGGAGGCATCTTTTTTCTCCTACATATAATTTAACACTACAGTGAGCTAACTAACAGGGGAAAAAAAAAAAAATCAAACAAACAAAGCTGAAACATAAAATGAAAACTGTTATCACCTCTTGTCATCTTCAGAATCTGGTTTTTTCTTCTGCGGTTTGAATTCTTGCTGTGATTCTTCAACCACGGCCATGTTATCAATCCGCCAACGGCCGGAGAAGTCAGCTGAAGCCGCGAATTTGACTTATTTGAGCTCAATTTCTGATTCAACGGGAGAATCGAAATGGCGATGAACCCTAGGCGACACGAAATAGTACAGAAAATTCAAGCTAATAACAATTGATAAATTAATTAGGTTGGAGTAGTTGAATATAATTGCAGCTCTCTGATTCTGGAATGATTATTTTTGGCCGTCGATTTTGAATTTGCAACTCTGTTTTCTTAATTTTCCAGTTTGGAGCAAGAGTTTGTGACACTGTTTTTGGCTGCCTTTGTTGTGAAATCTTTTTATTTTAATATCTTAAATATAGAATTATGTCATTTTTAAATATAATTTTTAAATATTACATAACTTGATTAATTTGATAAGCTTAATTGATAATTTCCTCATTCCCATTTGAAACGTGTCATTTCTTTTGTATATTGTTATTTAATTAAAAGTTAAGTGTTCCATAATATAAATATAGTTAATAAAAAGGTATTATCCACCAAAGTTTCTATTTAATTAAGTAATTGAGCATTTCTGTTCTTTTGTATACTGTTATTTAATTAAAAGTTAAGTGTTCCATAATATAAATATTGTTAATAGAAAAGTGTGATCCACCAAAATTTCTACCTAATTAAGTAATTGAACATTTCGAATAGAGACGAAGAAATTATTGTTATTGTCCTCTTTTTTTTGAAATGAAATTTTGGAAGAGTTAAAAAAATAATGTAATTAGTTAATGATAGCCACGTGGAAGTTCGTTGCATTATTTGAGTTGACTCCTCTTTAGATTTGTTGTAAAGAATAGTACTATAATTCCCGTTTTAATTTATTGCGCCTAGAAGGAATTAATTTATTTTTTCAAATTTGATGCTCAGCTTATTTTTATATATTAGATAAAATACACGTTGTATGATTATTTGCTGCATATCCTTTAATTTTGGGTGCTGACTCCTATATCCAAATAACATTTTCAGTTCATTTATTAATACGTAGTTATTCATTGCCCTATATTATAAGCGACATTAATTGCATAAAAATGTAATTTCTGTATTAACATAGGATTAACTTCATAAGATGCCAAGATCAAGACTCCATCCCAATTAGCTGTAGCATATACAGGAAGAATCATGAACACTAGCAAGACTAAAGAAGCCTAAAATTCAAATATAAACTATGCAGTAACTGGAGTTCCAAAATTGTGATACAGAAGTATGAATTCCTTCATTCTTCTGCGAGGGACGAGATACTAAGAAAACTAACAAGAAAACCTATTGCAAAACTTATCGTCATCAGGCATACTGCGCCTTCGACTAATATCTGACAAACTGTCTCATGTCGTCTTCACCTCTCCTGCTAAATCCGTGTCGGGATCCATCATTGTTACGTGGTTTCCTCCTGAACTTAGAGGCGTTGCTATCGATGTTCAAGTTCACTTTGGGAGGTGAACTGAAACAGAATGAAGCAGCCACAGCCTGCCAGGAACCAGACTCAGCAAGATGAGAAAAAAAAAATGATAAACTGAGTATGATACAGATGTTCTTATAGTATTTGTGAAATACTCCGTATAAATTTATCAATCCGAATCAATTAGAAATGCAATGTGAATTATACAAATTACAGCCACTAAATTTTGACTGGCAAACAATTTCAACATAAATGTGCTTTTTTAATGCAATTTATAATAAGTAAGAAGAATATAAAGTACCTTGAGATCAAGCCTGTGAACATTAAAGATGTTCTTCATAGAATGTGAGTTGTAGGCAAGAATGTAAGATCGGTAAGCATCTTTGGCCGACTTGCTTAAATAATAGTTATTGGCGACTAAGGATACCTGTACCACAAGCACAATGACAATTGTGTTTATGCATAATAGGACAAAATAGATGATCAAATTAAAGCCTCATAAAGAAGAACATACCAACGAAGATTTAACATTCTTTATCTTCTTCTTAACTGCATACTCTTTGACTGGCACTTTTGCATCCTGAAAATTTCAGAGATCACATTTTCAGAGAATAAACAGAAGAAGACATTAAAAAGGAGATCAAGCAATAAGTACTAAATTTCATAGCATCATATGGCATGACATCCGTCATCCTTCTAATGGTATAACAGAAATCAAGCAATATTTTCTCCATGGACTACTGAGCCTAAAAGATATCTCCAGTCATCACAGAGTACAAAAAAGTATCCATGATTGATTGACGACAGCAAACTTCAGTTGCGTGTGTTCAACAGAAAAGACACTAACAAAGGAAATCACATAGGATGACTACCTTAAGATATGCAATAAACTTCATCTCTTCTTCAAGCAAGATTAGCAAAGTATTCCCTTTTGCACCCGCCCCACGAGCTGTTCGACCAACCCTATGAATATATTCCTGAAAGCATCAACACCACGGGTGAGAAAGTGGTGGGACAGGAGACTAAAAACATTATGAATATAAAGCAGTCAATTTGACAGCTCTGTCATTACCTTGGGATCATCAGGAGGGTCATACTGCACGATCCAGTCCTAGAGAAAGAAGGGTAAAAAGATTACCACAAGCAATGTTATAAATTCTCTCTGAAATCCTTTTTTTATGTCATGTCCTCAAGGGACTAAGGAACAGCTCGCCTAAGTAAAAAATCTCACCACTGCAGGAATATCAAGGCCACGTGCAGCAACGTCCGTACACAATAAGATACCCTTCTCAGCTCTGCGGAAATCCATAAAGGTAGATGTTCTTTTCTGCTGCTTTTGCTTGCCATGGATATCTTGGCACTCAATGTTAATGAGTCTAACGAATGAAACTTGACAGGGTTGCAAGATGAGAAGAAAACCATGACTTTCTTTGACATATTTCTCTTCAAGAAGGTATAGAGAAGATCAATTCTCTGGGCACAAGGAATAATGCAAAAACCTTGCTGCAGTCCTTCATTGGTGACCCACACCATTCAATGGTAAGTTAGTTTAGAAGTTGAATCTTGTACCTTATATAATCAACAAAAAGAGAAAGTGAACAACATTCCCACCCTTTTCCTTCCATCATCCACATCAATATAAACTGGCTTTGTCTTAAATGATACCCGTGCAAGGTCCTCAACCTGAAATGAGTATATGCAGTTTCCTTTTTATTTTTACTTGCACTGAAAAATAAACATACATGATATATATACACTGTATACATGTATATTTCAAAAAGAAAAATGGGGCCAAAGCATTGGAAGGCCAGACTAAGTAGATAATCTAATACTTTATTACCATTTCATTTTTTGTGTTTGATTACTATCAAATTATCAATATCTTAGTTTTGTTCCCGAAAGAAACAGCTATGGAGAGACTTTCTCCTGCCAAAGGAATAGACGTACCTTCTGTGTTTGTGTAGCCGAGAAAAGAGCTGTTTGCCTCTCCTGCACGTGGTAGCATATTAGAAAAGTCAGACATGAGTTACCACTAAGTGTGTGAACTGTAACCTAATTATTTGCACTTCATACCAAGGTAATTTTATATGGAGACCTTAAATTTATATTCCAATGGTAAAACAGAATATGATCCCAAATAAGTCAGCTAAGAGATGCAAATTCTTTGCCACAAGAAACACCAGAAGTATATACGACAATGGCACTTTAGAATACTTGGGTGGAAAGAAAAACTTAATTAGCAGAAAGTTGAAAAAACTTCTGAGATAAAAGCATATACAGTGACATCAACTAATCAACTTTAGCTCTGGTGATATGTACCTTAGGCAAAATATTAATAATTTGCTTCATTTCTTCTTCAAAATTAGCTTCCAGAATCCTATCAGCTTCATCAATCACAAGGTACTACATATTCCAAAAAATGAGCATAGAAGTAAGGCAAGAGTTGATGGTCAAGCAGGGACTTTGGACGGACGTTGAGAGGACACAGTCATACCTTCAGGTGTTTATATATAAAGCCCGGTGCATGTCGGAGATGGTCAAGAAGTCGACCAGGGGTTGCTACTAAAATATTTGCGCCTTTGGCAAGACGCCCTGCTTCTCCTCTTATTGTTGCACCCCCAATTACCAATCCCAGTGTCTGTGAATGATACTTCAGAAGGTCCTTAGCGACAGCATGTGTCTGTATGGCCAACTCCCTTGTTGGACAAATGACAATAACACCAGTCCCGTTTCGAGGTGTAAACCGTATGTTGGACAACAATTCAATAGCTGGAACCAAAAAGCCAAGTGTTTTTCCAGAACCTGTCCTTGCAGCTCCAAGAACATTTTTCCCTTCCAAAAGTGGTGGAATTGATCTAGCTTGGATCTTCATCACCCAACACAAACAAAACACAAATAATGAGCAATTTCCATCTAATCAATACAATTTGTGTTCAGCCTACAGCTACTTTCAACTTAACACTGAATCTATAGCAAAACAGATTTTCAGTAAAATAATATCAAATCGGCAAAATATCTCCAACAAATTACCTCAAAGTTAGACTCATAATATTGCAACACAGAGCATGAAAAGTTTTATAATCAAGAATTCCTTTCCATCTAATCTGTATGAGCTCTATACCAATCTCCATTATATAATATTTGTCGTTTTAGAAACCTTCAAACATATAAATTACTCAATATAATTTGTGATCAATCAACTTAACATTGAATCTAATGTTATCAAAAGTAGACTCATAATATAGCAAGGCAGAGCACGAAAAGTTTTATTACCTGAGTCATATACTCAAAGCCCATATCTTTGATGGCATCCATAGTGTGCTTTGACAGCGGCAACATTTCAAAAGCTTCGTTGCTCATGATCCCCGATGAATTAACCTTCATCTCTTTCTTCAAACCACTCTCTTCATCTACCTTTTGCCCTTCTTCTTCTTCTTCTTCTTCTTCTTCTTCTTCTTCTTCTTCTTCTTCTTCTTCTTCTTCTTCTTCTTCTTCTTCTCCAGCTGCCAGAGCAGTATATATATATCTTTTTATGTAATGATTTAAGTTTCGAAATTTATCTATTTCCAAAACATTGCTGAACCTGAATTGGAGCTTCTCTTCAATATGGATTGTATCTTCTCTTATCCCAAATTTGCTCGATCAATCGAGCCTTTCGCCGCCGCTGCCACAACACAAAAGCAATAGAATATCTTCTTAATTTTATATGCGGCAGAAATTGCAATCAGAAAAAAGTGTATGCGAAATAGGAAAAAAATAATCTAGTTGAGTGAGGAGAGAACTACAGAGAAGAGGAGGGAAGAAGAATTAGGGCCGTTTTAAATTTTAATTGTTTGGATTTTTAGTTTGGGCTATTAGTTATTGAAGGGCCCAAGTAACTATTGATTTTTTAAAATAAAATATCATTTTATTATTATTATTATCATTATAATTAAATTAATATTTAAATGATAAAAGTAAGATAGACTCTTGCCATGTATCTGCATGACAATATTTATAAGAATTTTACAGATTACATTAATTAATTATTTTGAGCAGCTTAATTGTATTTGCTAAGATAGAATAATTATTAATTTGTAACTAACTTCAAACTTTGCAACTTAAAATAAGTCAAACAATTCAACAAAAATTGTTGATCCAATGACGTGTAGGAATTAGGTCGATCTAATTTAATGGTTAAAATGCTGCTAAAATATTGTAAATGTTATTATCTATTTAAAACTAATTTAAATTCATAATTTAATGTGATAACTACAATACAAATCGGGTGTTTCCAATAAAAACAAAACCCATATTATTATTAAAAAGAAAAGGAGGTCCATTAATATGCTAGGGCCCGCTAAGAAGATAATGGGTTAGGCCCAATATTCAGCCCAAACAACCCAAAATTAAATTCCAATTTTGAACCTATTACTCAGAAATAAATTACTGAACCAATTTAGGCATTTTTACATTGTTTTTGGTCAATAGTTTAATCCCCTAATCGTCTTGTGTCAATAATTTTTAGCACTTTTTGGGTGAAACTAATCCGACAACGGTAAACAATTTATAAGTTTTTTTTATTATCTTTTAACTTATAATCGAGAAGTATACAGTAATTATATATATTATACATATTTTGATACATTTAGATTGGTGGGCTATTGTTACTTTAAGAGATGTTTACTTCAAATGATAAAATAAATTAATAAAATATATGATTGAATATTTGGAAGATAAGATGATCAATATATTTAAAATTAACTAATCCATGGGTTTCAAAAAAAATTAACTAATCCATCAAATGAATTATAATTATTTGTATCTATTCATCATACTTATTATTTAAAGTAGATACTCTTTATATTATTTTCTTACATTTCAATTTGATGGGTAGTGTAACTTTTCTAGTTTCTAGTAATTTCTAATAGAGTAAGATTTTGATTTTTAAGGCAATAACAATAATTTACTTATATAAAAATATAAAAAAATTCACATTTAAATTTTTAACTAGAAACTAGCTAGATGCACTATTTCTACTGGTTTACAATAAATGATGCGTGCAGGAATTTTTGCAGAGTGAAATGATTGACATAAAACGCGGACATGATAGGAACAATTATTGGGTATACCAGAAAGATTAAAACTTGGGATTAATCTATGAGTAGTGCTATTTGGACATAGTATGTCCGGCCATACAATGAGGTTTTTTTGCAAATCGGATCGATTTAGTTTAGAATCGATTTATTTATGAAAGGAAAGATATTATTCCTAAAATATCTT
>JAYJMF010000044.1:4245004-4262654 GCA_036873715.1 Salvia sclarea | reverse complement strand
ATGCAGTGGATTTTCTGGGTGGGACCCTTTGTGGGAGCGGCCATTGCTGCAATCTACCACCAGTTCGTGTTGAGGGCGGCGGCAGCGGCGCACTGCAGAAGAAGGGGAAGTCTTCGGAGTGAAGGCGGTGGTGCACCGGGGAGTCGCCGGAGTGAAGGCGGCGGGGGCGAATTTCGCCGATGGCCGGAAAAGTATCGATTCCGATGATATATCATAAAAAAATAACTATTTTAATTGTTTGGTTAATAAATTTTAAGAAAAATAAATTATTTAAATTCTATTAAAAACCGAACCGATCAATTATAAGTGAACTGAACCGAAACTTTTTAAAAATCAAAATGACCTAAAATAACCCTTACTATGTATACATACTATGTTTATATATCTTTTCTCCCTAATTATTATAATTATAATTATAATTATAATTATAATTATAATTAGTTGAATCATTTACTTTTCGTGCTTTCGGTTTATGTTGTCGTTGATTTTGTTGGGATTCTTGACGAGTGTGTTTTCGGTTTATGTAGTCGGGAAATTGAGCAGTTGGTTTCGGGTATACGCTGAACTGGAGCCGTTTGGACCGGTATTATCGGTTCCTCGAGGGTCTGAGCGTTCATGGGATTGGTTTGGTGTTCGTGTGTAGGCCGAGGAAAGAAATTGTGATGGATCATAAGTGACGAGCTAGAGGCAGGATCTCCTGTTTCAAATGAGATCATCTATTGTATTTATATGTCACACCCTATTATTGTTGACATTTTTTTTTGGTGTTGTGCGTGTGCTTTGATATGAAATAATTTGTTGTTAGGCATTTTCAATTTGGATGGTCTAATATATTCGAGTATAGTGGAAATTTTGGCAAAGTTCAATTTTAACGCATTACTATCCAATCGATTTGAATAAGTTTCTAAATTTTGATTATATTTAAAATATTAAATACTTTAGGGACATACTTATTGCAAATTGATTATTTTCTTACAAAAAATGAAGCTAATTAAGATTTAATATTACTATTAATTACTACTAATTAATTATAGTTAGTAGAAATATAAGTTGTATCAAATTGGGAGAGGATCATTTAGGATCGATTCCTCCTCAAAATGTTAACTAGGATCCAATCTGAACCCTTGATCTTGATTGATGGACGGTCAAGATTGATTCTCAGATTTGATGATGCTTTCGTATTATGTACATGATAATGCTTTTAAACAGTTGTGTTTTTTTATGTGTGTGATAATGCTTTCATTGATTATAATGCTTTCTGACATATCACATAATGTTTTTACAAGACTAACGTGATGCTTGGATCATAGATCATAATTTCAGGAGAGATCCTAGTAGATTCCCCACCCGTTTCAAATTGAAATATTTAAATAATTAAAAATTGACCGGCATGCAAAACATGTTTATATTCTTTGTCTCTAAACCTACTGAAAGTGGCTTAACTAGAAACCCCAAAACTGAGGAAGGGATAGTGGGATAACCACTTTCAAAGAAAGTTGGCTTATATGAATATGAGAGTATTTTAATCTTCCAAACTGTAACTCTTGTCGAAAAAATGTAGGGTTATTTGTCAGAAAATTAAGGTTATTTTATTATTTCCTAACAGTACTACTAAACTAAAGTAAGTCATAATTAATGAAGTCCCAAGAAGTTTTAATTCAACTTTATTCTTTGCTTCTTCTCTCTGTTTAATGCTCTTATCCCTTCCTAATCAAACTTAAACTTGGCTCCAATATTATATTTTCTATGATAATCACATGATCATAAAAGAAGGAATTGTTTATAACTTATATTTCTGCTGGCAAAATTTAGTAAAAACAATGACCATAAGTAGCTTCTATTTAAGGCAATGTGGCTTCTTCCTCCACCATGAAAGGTAGGATTTCTTGAATTCTGCATTAACCTCTAAAATCTCATCTCATAACCGTTAATTAATTATTTCTCTGTTTCAGTTCACATTTATCGCTGGGAGCGGAGTGTGTGGCTGATTTCATGCAACCATGTTCAACTGTATAACAGATAATGGTAAAAGATCAGTTAATTTGAAATAATTAAAGTAACTGATTTTAACTAATTATTTGTGTTTTATGGTTTGTTGCAGTCAAAGGTTGTCTGATTTTGCAGTTGCTGTGGTCCGACACATTAATGCGGCGCGCATTTTTCGTGCTGCAGCCTTATTTGACGGATGTTTGGCGGCTGAGCTTCACTCACGCCGCCGCAATCGTGAATATCTGGGAAGGGACAAGCCTCATGTTGCCCGCCGTCTTTCAGTTCGTCGCCGACAAATATCTCGGAAATTTTAAGGTGGTCGTCTTGTCGACCATATCCTCCACTCTGGTGAGTCAGACGGGTCAAAACTCGAATCAGATCGCAATTATTAGCAATATTATACTCCATCCGTCCACGATCGCTTTGAGCTGACACGGATTCTTGGGTGTGTAATTGTTAGTGATATAGTGTAGATAAAATAATGCCCCTTGAAATGTTGATGAATTAAGATGTTGATTAATTCAAATGGGTTTTTTAGGTGAAGAAGATATATACTTGGTGATTAGTAGAATAGATTGAGTTGGGATTTATTTAGTTAATTAATTGTGTGTTATGGGTTTAATTGGATGACTTAATTAAGTTTAGATTGATTTAAAATAATGGTAATTTTAAAAATAAGGGATAAACTTGAGGGTAAAAATGTTAAATAAAGTTTCCTTATTTGACAAATATGAAATGTAAAGGAAGATCGTGGATTGATGCCGGATGGAATATACATGACTGATTGAGCTACGAGTAGTGAGCAAAATATTTGGTTCCGATTGGATTTTTTTCTTCTTCAAAATTTAGATTACTTGGATCGGATAGGATTTGAATAGTTTCGTCTTTTCAAAATAGAACCAAAAACATGAATTATATTATAATACTAATTCTATTTAAATAATACAACTCCAATTTTAATATACATACATATATATATATATTATATAAATACTTATATAATTATTTAAGATTTTTTTTATTTTTTTTTTATATTAACATCCTTGTATTAAAAAAAGTTCGACATTACCTCCATCTGAGCTGCTTTTGTGGCTCCGCCCCTTACTATACCAACTTTGAGCCCTAGATATATAGTTACACTTTTCGCCTAGCTCAATACTGGTCCGTCAGACATTCTGACACAAGTTTTTTGTGATTTCCTGATATCCCATCAGGGCGTGGCATTGGTAACAATGTCGTTACCCCCGGTCCTCGGCCTCGGCCCCTGCAAGGAATACGACGAAAAATGCGTCTCCGGCGACCAGAAAGGCCTCCTATACCTAGGAGTGGCGCTCACGGCCGTCGGGAGAGGCGGGCTGAGCGCGAGCGTGCCGTGTTTACACGACGAGCAGGGCGAAGCCGGCCAATTTTTCTTGTGTGGGTTTGTGCAAAGGCACGGCTCCACCGCCGAGAACCTCCTCGTATACGCGGTTGGGCTTGTTATAATCTCGGTGATATCGTCGTGGACTTTCCGGTTTGGGTTTCCGGCGATCTTCGCCGGATTTGTCACACTTTCCTTTTTGGGAAGGTGGCCGTCGTATAAAAAGGCTGGTCCCAAGCGTAAGGGGAGTTTGCTAGCTGCGCTCTACAAAGCTTTCGCATCTCCACGCTCTCGCAGGTTTGTTTCTATTAAATTTATTTATTTTATTAGAAGTTTTCTTGAATTAAGACCCCAAAGATAGATTTATTAACATTATTAGTGGCTTTCTGTAAAGGTGAACAACATTGAACAATCTCAAAAAATTTGAAAATCGAATATTAATTAATCTTCCTCTCATCCTAAATGTCTCATTTGAAAATACCGCATTATTTAATATGATAGTGAAAATTGGGATTTTGGTTTTGTTTGGAATTAGTTAACTTCGACGTAGCTGATCAAAGAAACTGATTTGTGTTTAATATACATAACAGGACAACATTACTACATAGGCATATATAGTTGCAAATTAAATCATGAAGTTATATTCAATTTACAATTTTATTCTCATTTAAATTCCTAGCAATTACATATCAAATCTTTCATACTTTTATTACAATTGGAACCTTCCCAATTAGTCGTGCGACCGGAATGATGATGTAGGCACTCTCATGGATCGAGAAAATGACACGGACAACCAGCATGGACTAAACAACGTCATTTAATGTGCAATTGAGCAAAACATTGAAATATACAATACTCAAATCTTCTTATCATTTTGTACTTAATTGCATACTAATCAAGCGACATCACTTAATTCTTCTCTACGGATTTAACTGATCCACGCCATATTTTTGAAGTGTACGAACATTTATACGTCATCTTTCCGGTCTCCGAAAAAATTCACAAAGCCCCAATTGCCAAAATTATAAATTCTTTACAAAGATTTGAAAAATTAATTTAAATTGCAAAAAAAGAATATCCAAAAAAGAAAAAATCCAATAATTCACTCACTCAATTTTCTCTCAATTACAGAAACAACGGCAACGAAAACGAAGCCGGCCGCGAAGAATCCAGCTTCCTCCGCCACATCGCCGCCATCTCCGTCAACTTCATCATCCTCGGCGTCGTCTCCGCCCTCGGCAACACCTTCTTCGTCGAGCAAGCCAACCACATGAACCGCAAATTCCTCTTCCTCACCCTCCCCCTCGCCCTCTTCCAGCTCCCGATGCTCATCGCCGCCGCCGCCGCGCCGTGCCTCCTCGCCGCCTGCCTCCTCCTCCGCTGCCTCGACTCCTACGCCAGCTTCATCCTCCCCAAGTGCCTCCGCTCCATCCCCTCCCTCCTCGGCGTCGCCGCCGCGTTCGCCCACGCGCTCCTCTGCTGCGCCGCGGCCGCCGCTGTCGAGTCCCGGCGCCACGGCGGGCCCGGGGGCGCCGTGGTCGGGATGCACGCCACGTGGCTGGTTTTCCAATTCTACCTCGTGGCGTGCGTGGATGTGTTTTTCAGGAGTAGTATCGAGGCGTACTACCACGCGCGGGCCCCCGGCGCGTTGAGGGACTACTACGGCGTGTACACGGATTTCGTGACGGGTTTCGGGTATTTTGGGAGTGTGGTTTTGGTGGGGATTGTGGGGAGGGTTAGTGATTGGTTCGGGGAAACGGTGGACCGGAGCCGTCTGGATCGGTATTACTGGGTGCTGGCGGTTCTGGCCGGAATGAGTTTGGTGGGGTTTTGCGTCATGGCTCCGTTTTGCATATGCAAGCCCTTCGCGGCCGTGGCCGCGTCGGGTGGTGGTCCGGAGAGAGATGGTGAGGGCGAACGGTCTTCGTGCTGCTTCTGGCGTTAGGAGTTGTCTGTTTGGATTCGTATTTCGTCTGCATGCAGGTATTTCCGATTTTTGTGTGAAAGAGTTGTCTCGGCCTGATGCGTCGCCTGCATGCATGCATACAGTTGTCCCTTGTGCGTGCGAGTTTGAGTTTTAATTTGAAAGTATAATATGTACATGTACTATCTCATGTAACTCCAATTCTTTGGATTTTTTTTAATGTGGTGCTTGATTTATTTTTTTGGACGACTTTTGTGTGTTTTTCAACGGTTTTAATTTTATGAAAGTTCTTTTTTTTCCTTTAATTCATTATTTTTTTTAATAGGTTTTAGATTAGTTTTACAAATTTGTAATAATTGTTACCTTCATTTTTTCTTTATTTGTATTTATATTTATATAAAGGGATTCGTTTGCTAAATTGAATGAAATAAAGTAAAATAAAATCACTTCGAAATACAGTGTTGACTTTACAAACTAGTTGACCATAAAATCTCTTTTAATACATTTATTACAGAGTTAACTTCAAATTATTAATTAATAAAACAACTTTAACAACAATAGAAATTTAAGATTTTTTTTTTTTTTTGGTCACAAAACACATAAGTATTCATTCATCTCATTATTCATCGTTAAAAGCATTTCGGTCTCATCAATTTTCAGAAAGAATCCTACATAATTGGGACCACACGCATGAAATTCGAAGTGATCAAATTAAATAAATAACTAAAACAAAACAAATTTACTCGATTGCTTAGCTGTAACGCAAGTAATATATACTCCCAGTTCCAATAATTTGATTTTGAGTTGCTGTTAATGGACACAAATTTTTTCCCTCTTCTTTTTACACTGTTGCAGAATTCTGCTTCTTCAACTCGTTTTCTACTCGTCTTCACTTCTCTCTCTCAAGTCAAGGTCAACTCGTCTGCTTCTGAGATGTTTCCGCGGCCTCAACAGTGGATAATGGCTTCATTTAAGCCACCATTGCTTTCGCACCACTCAACAACATTACTTCTCAGGCTAAAAAGGGCTTCTCACATTCTCTCTGGAATTTGTTTAAAATTAAAAAAGTTTTCATTTTTTTTGGTGGGAGTAGTTGTTTTGCAGAGTTTGAGGTGGTTGGTGCTAAGGTGATGGGAAGCTATGTGAGAATTTCTGGTAAAAATTTGAACTTTACTTTAAAATTTGAGCTTTTGTTTGTTTATGATTGCATTTCCTCTCATTTTTGGAAGTGGGAGTGCTTTTTTTGAGTTTGTGGAATTGAGATTTTGGCTATTTTGTTTTGTGCTGTTAATTGCAGCTCTGCTGTGGGCTGACATATTGGTGTCCTATGCATTATTCGTGATGCAAAATTATTTAACCAAAGTGTGGAAGATAAGCTTTGTTTATGCTGCTGGGATTCTCAACATATGGGGAGGGATTTCGATGATTTTACCGGGTTTCTTTCTCTTCCTCGTTGATACTGTTCTTGGAAATCGCAGGATGCTCGTGATTTCTAGCATTTGCTACACTGTGGTGAGTGTTTTAGTCCTCTTTTGTGGAAATTTGATTCATTTCTGTGCTTTTGTGTGTGTGTGTGCGTGAGAAAGAGAGGGATTTTTGATAATTCAGATCATAGTGTTGGCAATTTGGTCTAGAAAGTGATGTGCATTTATGTGAATATAATCAGCAAAATGAGTTCCATTTCACCAAGTCATGCATTTTGAGCTTGTTGTTGAGTTTTTTTGTGTTGATTTTTGGCATTTCATACAGTGTAGTGACTTTGTTAACCTTTGAAAGAACCCAAGAACCACAGTTTCTCTTGTGGAAATTTGTTTCATTTGTATGTGAGTGTGTAACTGTGTTTGTGTGTGTGTGTGTGTGTGTGAGAGAGAGAGAGAGAGAGAGAGAGAGAGAGAGGCTATTTGATGATTTAGATCATTGTGTTGGAGTAGAAAGTGTTTTACATCTTATTTGATTCAATCTGCAAAATGAGTCTCATTTCACATGCAAGTCAAGCATTTTGAGATAATTGTTGAGTTTTATTGTTGATTTGCAGTGTGGTGAGTTTGTTAACCTTTGAAGAGAATCCAAGAACCATAGTCTCTTATGGAAATTTCTTTCATTTGTGTGTGATTGTGTGTGTGTGTGAGAGGGGCTTTTTGATGATTTAGATCATTGTGTTGGCATAGAAAGTGTTTTGCATCTTATTTGATTCATTCAATCTGCAAAATGAGTCTCATTCCACATGAAAGTCAAGCAGTTTGAGCTCATCACTGATCAAATTCCATATCATTTCATAGGGAATTGGATTGGTTACTATGTCCACACCTCCGGTCCTTGCCAACACCATCGGCACGTGCAAAGAATACGATCCGAAATGCATTCACCGCACGCATAAGGTCCTCTTCTACACCGGAATGTCTCTCATAGCCGTTGGAGTAGCCGGCAACCTGGTCTCTGTCAAGCCCTTCCTTAAAGAGCAAGGTGCGGAAAATGATCAGGACACAAGCACCGGAGGTGCAATAGAATTCTACAAGCTACCGGTGATGATTGTCATTGTCATCGTACCTATCGTTGCATCATTTGCACTCCCATACGTGAAGCCATGGGCCCTCCGGTTTGGCATCCCTGCAATCTGCACCGCCTTTGCAACGGTTCTCTTCCTGAGTGGCGTTTTCTCGAGAGGCTCGTGGGCGTTTAGAGAGGTTCAACCACAAGGGAGCCCGTTGACTAGCGTGTGCAGAGTGTTCTTCGCTGCTTTTTGCAAGATGTTTGAGCCGTTCCCACTTGATGATCGACGCTTTTATAGGGAAAATGGCAATGGAAACGAGGCCTTCACCTGTACTCGAACTCAGAGGTGTTTATTTACTTATTTTGTTAATCTCCACACACTTGTAAAAATCTTGCGAAGTTTAAGGTTACTGATTTAGAAAAATCTCAGGTGTTTGGAGAAGGCTGCTATTATATTGGCAGATCAAAATCCAGAAAATGCAACAAAGAGTTGGAAGCTCTGCTCGGTATCAGAAGTCGAAGACGCCAAAGTCGCTGTGCGTATGCTCCCAATGTGCACCACGTTCATCGTGTGTGGGATCGTGTCCTCGTTTGGAAACACTTACTTCATAGAGCAAGCGAATCGCATGAACAGAACAGTCGGGAGTTGGAGGGTTCCTCTGCAGGTACTTCTACTGCTATCACTGTGGGCGAAGAGCTTTATCTTCGACTCATACGCTAGACGCCTTTTAAAAATTAGAAAATACGGACCCCCCATAGGAATCGCAGTCGCCATGATATTCTCTATACTGTGCTGCATAACCGCGGCCAAGATGGAGCTACATCGGCTCAAGGTGATCGAGAAGCACGGCTTGCTAGAGAAACCGGAAAGGGACATTCCCATGAGTGTGTTTTGGCTGCTCTTCCAGTTCTTTCTGCTTGCTGGCCTCGACAAGTTCTTCGAAATGAGTGTTGCTAAATTCTACGAAGATCAGTCTCCTAGATGCATGGTCAACTACCTCGGTTTCTTTGCTAAGGGAGTTTCCGGTCTCGGATTCATGAGCAGCGTGCTCTCAGTTTATGTCGTGGGGAAGTTGAGCGAGGTTGGGGGTAACAAGAGCTGGTTTCAAGCCACGTTGAACAAGAGCCGTTTGGACCGGTATTACTGGGTTCTGGCCGGTTTGAGCTCCGTGAATCTAGTTGTGTTCGTGTTGGTTGCACGGTGTTATAGGTACAAAGAGCCGGAGGAGCGAGACGAGGGTGTGGGCCGCCCGGCTAGAGGAACGGCGGCCTTACCACCGGATGAGAATGGTAGCAACGTGTGCTGCAATTTGTTTGGTTAGGAGCTGGTAAAGATTGATTCATTTGTTTCAATTTGATTGATATAGCATTCCATTTTCAAATTTTTTGGTAGATTCATTTTCCTCCATTATAGTGATCCTTTGTAAATGTGAGTAGCTGTTGTTTCTCTAAAGAATTTACAGAGGCATTTCAAATTAAATTGAATGAAGAAATGAAATAGATTGTTGTTCACATTTCACTCTACATTGTTTGTGTAATTTCTATAGCATCAAATTAAATAATAAAATTATACAAATGATTGAAACAAATATATAAGGAAGAGCAATCTCTGCAGGTGAAGCAGATACAAAGGTGCTAAAACAGAGCAATTTCACACTATTTTGCACCTTGTAACTCGTAGAATCAGTGAAAAGCCGTTCTTGCTCGTTCACGACACACACGACACGTCAACGAGCAGCATTTCCCGTTGCTGCTCCTTGTTCTTGAGCTCATACGATCAGGCCGAGAACAGTGGCTACGAACACGAGCACCGACACAACGTTAGCCCTCAACAGGGAGGAAGCGAAGGATATGTCGTGGGCGCCAACATCATAAGCATTCCCACTTCCCTCGTCTTTCACTTTGATGTTCGACGAGCCTGAGATTGGTAGCAAAGTTTTAGTCATTTATCAATCAAGCCAAGCTCGAGCCCACAGATATTCAACTCATTTAGCTCAAGATTGTGTTGGTCTCAGCTTGGCTCGTTTACAACCCTAATAAGAGGGGAGACAAAAAGCAAATGTGATGTCGTACTCACAGTTATATTTTGCCCATCCGATTGTCTGATTAGCGAGATCGTACACAATGAGCTTGTCGGATAAGGCAATATCTGCACGTTCGTCAAGGTTCGACTGGGGGTATTAGTAAGAAAACCTACAAATTACTCGATAAAATCGACTAGCAACGTAAACCAGATAAATACCCCCTAATAGAGTCAATTCTTGGCCATCCTTCGCCTGCATTCCGCTGACTTGCCAGCCGATGCAAAATTCTGTATCCTGCGATTTGAAGTCGTGTTGTATAAAGCATCATGCACTAATTAAACAAAGCGAATTGAACGACGTGTTTACTTACACGAACTTCAAACAGATAGTTGTGGGGATAAACCGGCAGTGTGAGATCGTTCTCAAATTGGAACGTTATAACCGGGAATCCATCATCGATGCTGCACACGTACACGAACGAAACGAAGCAATTACTTCAATTTCTGAGAAATGAAAACACCTAAATAAATACATTTGTTGTATGCTTACTTGGAAGTGTACCAAAAGCATTTAAACTCATCCTCAACCATATGAATTTCCATCTTCGGCTGCAACTCCATCATCTAAAGATCGAACGATGCTCAGAAGTGAATAATTGATAGCCATTTCATAGAGGGTAAATCAACGAGGAACGTGACAGATACCTTACTGATAACCTTCTCATACATGTCGGCAGGGAGATAGGCGAGGGTTGTGCCACTGTCGATTATGGCCCTCCGAGGGGGGCCTAGGCCGAGTAGGCCTGTCGGGAGGTCTAACGCCGTCTCACCCACCTGAACTCCCTTCAGAATAAGATTATAATGAGCCCTAAGATAAGATTAGAAGTTTGATCAGATTCATCAAATTCATGAATTAAAACTACAACGTGACAACGAAAAAGAAGTTTGAAAAAGAAGTTATTGATCGAGCCACTCACTGATTTGGAACGAGAGGCGCTGTTAGTACTTTCGGCTCGACAACCTCTCCCATAGCAAAAATCCCGCCTCCGTTCTTACCATCCAAGCAATGTGAGAAGATCTTTTTCACCTTTCCGGCCGAGGAAAGCTGCGAGAGAACCGACGTGTTTGCTTGTCCAAACCCGATAATCCCATCAACAGCCTGAGAAGACGAGCCTAACTCTCCGGATTGTTTAGATGAGCACCTATCTTAGATAAACAGAGGAGCATGTTAGGTAAACTAAAAGTGAAATGTGCAAGCTACGGAACGATATTCACCCAAATGCGACAGATCCATTCATTGCTGAGATCCGACTGTTTCCAGTTATTTGGTCGAATGTGAAGGTGTCTCGGACAAAATGACCCTCCGTCTTGCTCCCATCTCCGTAAGTGACAGCATATTCGCAGTTCATCCCAACCTTGCAGTTCGGATTCGGACTAGTGAATACCGTGCCACAGAACTCTTGCTCACAAGTGACGAGCTGGGCGGTGGAGGAGGCCTTCATGTTGTATTGCATCAACGATATCTGTCGGGTGATACGACGAAATTAAGCCTCAAACAGCACTCATTTTAGCAAATCATAAACAGGTGAAAACCTATTCCAAGAGATGAAATTCAAAAAGGGCTAAAGGAGGATGGAAAATGGGAGAAGAAACATACTCCAAGATCACTTTTTGTGGGACACTTTTGACAGTTGTGGCAATTCACCCACAGAATATCACTTCCTGTGTCAACCTGGACATGATAGTCAACTGGAGGAGTGCCTATTGTAATTTTGGTGAAGTAAAGCCTGCAGCAATATATTCATCAACCAATTAAATCATTGCCTTTGATCTATCAAACACAATCTCTTTCTCTTTCTCTCAAGCATAGCCATTTTTTTATAAAGAAAGCATCCCACCTAATGGAATATATAACAACCAAGGAATCGATGATTTACAATAGAACGAAGCCCAAAAGAGGCTAAGTCCTCAACATAAACAGGCCTAACGGCCGTTCTTAAAAACATAAGGTGTCACGAGTGACCAAAATCCAAGGACAAAAACACGAATAACAACAGTTTGAGAATGATCCAAAAGTGACAAAGCATATCATCATGCAGAACGACAACCAACCTACTGATGTCTAAATCTAAAGTTAGGATAACCCAACTGGTCATAACGAAGCCCGAAAGTGGCTAAGTCCTCAACATAAAATTTCTCTCAAACATAGCTAGTTAAAAAGCTAGGTACATTCAACCCTCCTAATTCCTAACAATATAAAGCCAAGTATAAAATTTTTCTTCAACAGAACAACACAAAATGCACAACAACATTATATATTCAAGAAATGCAAATGAAAACAGAGGAGATCACAAGAAACCAAAAAAAAACATAAAACAGACCTCAAGCATAGCAAGCTCCCTGTCTCTCTCTCTCAAGCATAGCTAGTTAAAAAGCTAGGTAAATTCAACCTTCCCAATTTCTAACAACATAAAGCCACCAAATACAAATTTTTATGTAACAAAACAACACAAAATGCACAACAACATTGCATATTCAAGAAATGCAAATTCAAACTGAGGAGATCACAAGCAACAACAACACCAAGAAAACATAAAAGATAGATGAAAACACCATTTGCATCAAACCTACGCCGTGTTTGTGGGAGATCCATCGCCACCCAATTGAAAATCAACACCACTAGGGGCAAGAACTCTGCCATGGCGCTTGAAATCATGAGCCTTCAGCACCCCAATCGGCTCCTTCCCCTTCGCGCGCCCACCATACTTGTGGTGGACTTCAAGCACCACATTCCCCCTCACCACACACACCACCTCAATCAACAGCAACAGCAACAAAATCAAGAAAACCCCCAAAAAATGCCTCCCACCAGAATCCATCGCCATCCCACCAAGAAATTAGATTCAATAGCCAAAGAGAAACGATCAAAATTCGATCTTGGAAGGTGAAAAATTGTTTCTTGGGAAAAAAATGTTGTGGGATTTGACAAAGTTGCTTTGTGGGCTGCAAAAAAATGTGATCTTGAAACGAGGGGTGGCGAAGAAGGGGTGATTGAGGGCATCAAGGGAAGCTAGCTTGTATACGGAAGAAAAGGGGTTATCCTAAATTTAGCAACTTTCTTGGAAATGTGGTGTTGGTGTTGGATTTCTTTGGATTCAATCATTAAATTCTATTGAGAGAATCTCCCAAAATGAGAAATTTTTGGGCCATGGAAGTGCGTATCTCAAACTGACAGAATTCACTGACATGTGAAATTAAATCCATCTTTTTCACCTGGATATTATAATACTCAATTTTTAATGATTAAATGTGTCTCCTTTATTCAAGTTTTCTTCTTTCTCCGAAAGTTCCTTCATGGGTTCTTGTCTTCTTGAAATAAATATTCTATCTTCACAATATGATCATATCATGACTAAGACATTTGGCATTATTTTTTAGCTCGGTTTGCTCATATCTAACTTTTGACTGATCAATCAACAATTTACCATGTGTGGTAATTAGAAAATATTTCCATAAATGAAAGGAAGTTTCCAAAAAGATACTTATGTTTGTGCTGGAATTCAATTTTTAATCGGCTAGCAAAAACGGGATGAGATCCAGTGTATCATATTTGGTGTACCACTTCATGTACCACGTTCGTTTTTTTTATTTTTTAAAATATTTTTTTGTCAATTTTTATTATTTTAATAATATGAACAATATTAAACTTTTATTTCAAAAAAATAAATTTTAAAAACATTCTATACCGTAACTTTGGATTTATCAATCCTAAAAATGAATTGTAAACTATTAAAAGTAAAATTAAATGATAAAAAATAATTATATTTCCTTAGCTGAATGGAACGAACCCTTATTAATAATTATACAATTAAACTAAAACATATAAAATTGAAATTGACGAAAAAATATTTAAAAAAGTAAAGAAAAACCAACATGGTATACATGACGTGGTACATCAAATATGATAGATTGGATCTCATCCCAAAACAAAAATTATGTACACCTATAGTAATAAATTCATGCATGGTCAAACTGAGCAGCATAATACACACAACAATGTGAACATATACTTTTCTATGATTCAATAGTTTTTTTTTTCTTTTTTTTTTAAATTAAAAAAAAGACATCAAGTGGTGGAAACATGGGGCCAGGTGCCATAAAATAACAATCATTTATTATAAAATAACATATCTGCCAATCCATATTTTGTTTCCCTCATCTCAAATGACCAATAAGCTGAGCAGCAGAATACAGTCAACAATGTGAAAGCTCAATTCTTTTTTTTTTTATTTATGATCACTTCATAAAAGAAAAAGAAAAATCAGAGCTAGACTTCATCTAGCTTGCTTCAATATGGTCATAATCAGATTGTTTTATTTCATTCTCCTATTTTCTGCGGATTTCACTGCAGTGGGTTGACTCAGTAATGTCGTGGTTGTTGCGGTGTGAACAGTGAGACTCAACTGCATATATAAAGGTGAGATCTTTAAGCTTTTACAAGAGAGAGATGAATCTTGATTATGCCTTAAGTTAGAAAATAATGAGTGTGACATTGTCTCTGATTCCTCTGCTTCTTGATTCTGACATTAATAGTTGATTCACTTTGGGGAATCTTGGGCTTTGAAAGAGAGTGGCTGCCTCCACATTTTCTGGTAAAGAACTTAACTTTTTTGAGTTCTTGTTTGTATTAGTGCTATTGCTATTATTTGTGATCTAGAAAAAATTCTACCATTTTGGGGAAAACTGAGCTTTTTAGTCAACTGCTAGAATCTTTTTTGAGTAGTTTGTTTAAGATACATTTTTTTCCTCAAAATTAAGCAAGTTGGGTGTTTCCCTAATCTTAGTCAATGCTAGCTAATGGGATTAATTTATAATCTAATAATGTTGTGGTAAGAATGATTAGGTTGATCATTCCAAAAACTGTATACATATACAGCTATTCAGAATAGTATTTTCACTCATCAGAAAAAACAAAGTCAAGTTTAAGGTAAGATATGGATTCCTCTGTTTCTTGATCTGTTTCTTGGTTGAAACAAGTTGTTGTTGAATTAACTTTGCTATCTCATTCAATCTTGTTAATTCTGAGTTTTTCATTGTTTCAGAAGCTCAGAGTCAACCCAAACAATGAAGAGCGCCGTCAGAATTTCTTGTAAAACTAATTCAACTTTTCTTCATCTCTTAATCTTGAAGATCTCATTTTGATCTTATCTAATTCAGACAACAACTTTGTTCTTTGCAGCATTGCTATGGGCTGACATTTTAGTCCTCTACGCCTTGTTCGAGATGCAAGATTATCTCACAGAGATTTGGGGGCTAAGTTTCACTCATGCCGCCGGAATACTCAACATTTGGAATGGAATCTCTTTGATTCTGCAGCCTCTCTTCCTCTTCGCCGTCGGCACTTTTCTGGGGAACTTCAGTATGCTTATCATCTCCGGCTCCGCCTACACTCTGGTGAGTTGGTCGACATATGCATCAATAGGCCTTCTTTTTATCATCAAGATCTTTAACAAGATTCCTTTTTGTGTGCATAGGGGATTTGGCTTTTGTTTATGTCAGCTCCGCCGGTTCTGGCCAACGCAACGGGCACGTGCAAGCAATACGAGGAGGAATGCATAGGCCAGGCGCAGAAGGCCCTCCTCTACACGGGGATGGCGTTGATAGCAGTCGGAGTAGCTGGCAACAAGGTCTCCGTGCTAGCATTTCTCGAAGAGCAAAAAGATAAAACGACTGGTGCAATCATAGCCTGTTTGAAGATACCGGGTATGATGATGGTGGCTATTGTAGGCGTGGCTGGAGCGATCGGCCTCCCTTACATAAAGCCATGGACCTACCGGTTTGGGATCCCAGCCGTCTGCACTACTATTGCCTGCATATCCTTTCTGACCGGCTTATGTTGTTGCCCGTACACAATTCCCGGTCCGAGCAAGGACCAGATAGCTAATTTGAGAAAGATGTTTTCCTTCCAAATGTTCCCAATGTGGTTGACCTTCTTTGTCTGTGGGATCGTGTCCTCGACCGGGAACACGTATTTTGTGGAGCAGGCAAAGCATCTGGACCGGCACTTAGGGAAATGGAACGTTCCGACTCAGGTGCTGCTGTTGGCTCAGACTTATTTGGGTTTGGTGCTGTTTTATCTGGTTGGTGGTTCCAACAAGTCGGGTCATGGGATTCTCGCGGCTAAGACATTGGGGGTGGTGTGCTGTGTTGCCGCTGCTTTAACCGAGAAGAAGAGGCTTGGGGTTGTTAGGAGTCACGGGTTGGTGGATAAACCGGAGGAGGATGTTCCGATGAGCGTGTATTGGCTGCTCTTCCAGTTCGCGCTGCTTGGGGCAGTCGAGAAGTTGTTGGAGAAGAGCGTGGACGAGTTCCGTGAAGGCAAGATGCCGGAAGAAGATAAGAAGTCACAAAAGGAAATCAAGGAGATGCGTGAGGAAGATAGGAAGGCGTATGAGGAAATGAAGAAGAAGGATGATTTGGAGTCGAGGTGCCTCGAAATCTTCAGCAAGGGGGTGTCGGGGGTCGGGTATATGTGCGGTGTGCTTTGTGTTTTCGTCGTGGGAAAAATTAGTGCCAGAGGGGATAGGCCGAACTGGTTCCAGTTCGACCTGAACCGGAGCCATTTGGACCGGTATTATTGGGTGCTGACGGCTTTGAGTGGTGCGAGTTTGGCCTTGTTCATTTTGGGGCGTGTTTGTTGTTGTTGTATGGGGCGGTGCAGCCGGTGAGCCGGAGTCAGTATGATTATGAGATTTTCTATTGCATTTGTGTATTGAATTTGCTACATTGTTGGAGTTAATAGAGATTGTTAAAATTTGATTCCCTTTTGTTATTGCATTTGTGTATTGAATTTGCTACATTGTTGGAGTTAATAAGAGATTGTTAAAATTTGATTCCCTTTTGTTTGGGAGGTTTCTTCTATTCAATCAAATATTAATAAGTATGTGAAAGTATGTGTGAATGCACATTTATGATTGGCATACTAATGTTGGTAGTAGTATTTATTAATCTAAACTCAGGAGTATGTGTGAATTTGGATGAGATTGTGACATAGGTAATTAGGTATAATTTTGTATCAACATTCATTAATTGCACGTCGTTCACACACCCTCAAAAGAATTTATATACCTATTTGTTTACTTTATTTTAGAAACTAATAAAATTTGGAATACTTGTAATAATGAAAAAGTGATGTTTGAGATACTACCTTCTCAAAAAATTTAAGTTTGTCGTACTAAGATATTCATTACTCAAAGGCTTCCTAGGATTCCCTAAAGCCAAATTTGAATAAAAAAAAAAAAAGACTTCAATTCTGAGCAGTCCCTTTTCTGGATTATATCAATTTGAATAAATTATTCATACTTAATTCTTTAATGATTTAAAATGATGCTTAAGTCATGTTCCCATTAGCTACGCCAAAGCATATTATGTAAATTAATTGCCATAAGCTGCCTAAAAATGGGATAAGACTCATAACCAGCTGGGGATAGATTAAAATATTCTATAACTTTTCACAAACTATATAATAAATGCAAACCTTAGCATTATCCTTAATTTTAAACCATTGGAGGTATACACTCACACCAACTTGTGACACTAAACAATCCAACATGTTAATGGGAAAGACAAATTTGCATTGGTTATAGAAATTTAAGGTTTTACTAGATCTGTTTGCTTAGACCAAAGAATGAGAAGAATATAAATAGGCAGGAAAAAAAGTTTTTTATGCATGGAAAAACTAAAACAAGATCTAGATCACTAGGTTGCATCCGTAACAATGTCTAAGTCGATTATTATTATTATTATTATTATTATTATTATTATTATTATTATTATTATTATTATTATTATTATTATTATTATT
>JAYJMF010000044.1:4190914-4215597 GCA_036873715.1 Salvia sclarea | reverse complement strand
AACCCACAACCACACAAAAAAAAAAAAAAAAAAAAAAAAAAAAAAAAAAAAAACACTCTGCACTTTCATCAACCATTAAAATCCAAGGATAACTACCATGTGAGAAATTCCTAAAATAGAGAAAATCACCAAAAACATTAAAAAAAAAAAAAAAAAGACATTGATTACCTCTGCAAGAGAAAATGTGAGGAGTGAACTTCAATAGCTGCGTGGAGTTAAGAAAAGGGCGTGAAAGAATCATCTCCGAAGCAGAGGATAATGACTTGGAACCAAACAGCGTCAAATCCATCGTTAATCACTACAAAAACCTCTCTCAAAAATCTCCACTATAAATAAAATTAATCCAAATTAATATATATGGATATATTATCCTACTATCATATTTGAAAAAAAATCAGAGAATCCCTCGAAATTGGTGCAAAGCAAGAAATCTCCTTGGGATTCTTCACCACTCGGATTTAACTAAGAAGAAGCAGGGAATAATGCTGGGAGATAGAAAACACAAAATATTGCAGATATTATAGAAAATGAGGAGAATGGATTTTTTTTATTTTTTTATTTTTTTTTGTTAAATATATGAGCCTAGTTTTGTGGTGTGAAATTGGATGCGAGTTGAGAGCGACAGACAATGCATAAAATCTGCTTCCAGCGAAAGCAATAAAAAAAGGAAAAAAAATATCTGAGTTTCAGACACGCGAAAAGCGAGGTGCATTTAGATACTCTCCCTCTCGATATTTTTATAAGTGTCTCGTGATATTTCGTTCGTCCCAACTGAATTGAGGAGTCGTAGTCGACCCAGCTAGCTTGAGTTCATTTTCATTTTTAAGATAATTTTTATCATGCATACATTTTTAAACAATATTTTCTCCGTCCCACTAAAGTTGTCTTGTTTTTCTCAATACTGAAATTTAAGAGAGAGTGTAAAATGGTGATAGAAATAAATACTCCTTCCGTCCCCATTTGAATTGGCCTGCACATGGATTAAGAAAGTGTTAAATTTTTGTCATTTTGGAGAGCCAATTCAAATGGGACATCCGAATAATACAATACTCCCTCCGTCCCTCAAAAGTGCGGGAGTTTTGAAATGCACGAGTTTTAATATAATGAGTGATAAAGTGAATGTAAGTGGAGAAAGGGTCACGCTTTTTGAAAAGTTGTGTGTATGTTAGTTGAAAATTATTGACTTTCTGGTAAGGTATGTTTCTGAAAATGGAGTTTCCACGCTCTTAAGGGACGGACAAATAAGGAAAAACCTGCATACTTTCAGAACGGAGGGAGTAGGTCGATTCGAATGGGATGAAGGTAGTATTATTTAAAACTTTGTGATTAAAACAAATGTCCCAAGAAGGAAACAAGGCAACTTTAGTGGGACAGCCCGAAAAGGAAAACAAAACAATTTTAGTGGGACGAAGGAGGGAGTATATATTTTGTCACTACTTTACATTACTTTTTAACTCCTTAAATTTCGTGCTCGAAATTATCGAGTCAGGCTAGTTGGGACGGAGGGAGTATTATTTTGCACGTACCAGTAAAATGTGTAGTTTTACTACCCCTAATTATTGCATTCACATTGAAAATGTAAAAAATTGATATGATTATGAGGATAATATTAAAAAAATTATTTTATATTTATATTATTATTAGAAATGGTATAGAAAAAGGTAGGGACAAGGATGAGTTGCAGTGAAGTCCACATTGGATGAGGGAACACATGACATTAAAATGTGTCTGAAATTGTGGAGATGACTCAGCACACCAACAACTTATCTTAATTCCCAATAATTATCACTTTTTTTTTGTTTTCTTCTTCTTGGAAAGTTGGAGGTGTTCATTTAATTTTAATTTGATTTGCTAAAGTGGATAATTGCACCAAACCTATATATAATTTGGTCGGTATCTCAAAACAAAATATAAACAATTGATTTGGTATGTCATTGTATCACTACTTTTTCAATTCTATTGCGTGTTAATATTTCTTTAAGATTTCGGTATTAGTTTCTTTTAGGATTAACTATTTTTTAAGATTAATATGTACCCAACTTATGTGTTCCTTTTTTTTTTGTATATATAAAAAAGTAATTTCATATGGGAGAGTTCTCTAGAAAAAAAGTCCATAATTTATCTTGTCCTAAAAAATCTCATAAAATATCCGATGATGGATTGTTGGATTTGTTATGTGGATTTTAAATTAATTGAAGTGATTTTTTTCTTTTTTCTTTTTTCCAACTTACTCATCTTCATCAGGACCAATTATCATTCTATTTTTTGTTCTCTTCTTCTTGGCAAGTTTTAATTAGTTTTAATATTTTATTTGATTTGCGGCTAAAGTGGATAATTGCACCCAACCTAAGAGTTTGGTTTGGTTTGGTATTTGGAAAGAAAAATAGAAACAATTGGTTTATGCGTTTGGCAAATGGCTTTAAAATAATTTTTGAATTCCTTTTCGATTCAATTACATGTTCTTTTTTTCTTTTAAAGAAACACGTTAATATTTCTTTAACGTTTGGCTATTAGTTTTATTTTTCTTATCTTGGTATATATAAATTATAGAGGGAATTGAAATCGTAATTGATTGGATATCTCCACTACCTAAGTAACTTTTTTCTTCTGATGATATATATAAAATTTTATAGAGTGACGCTGGATCTGAATATATAATTTCTAAAATGATTGAAAATATTAAGAGGTATATAGAGATGTCAATCTGATTAGCTCACTTATTTTTGGACCAACTCATTCGATTTCTAGTTATTTTCGATCAGGATCAATTGTGATTTTCATTTAGTGCTAAATTTCTTTGGCACTAACCCTATATCAACTTGGTTTCCAGCTAACCATTGGGCTCAAATGTATACTGCTATATATATATATATATATATGTTTGAATTTTCTTGATGTATATTTTCTTTCAACCAATTAATCCGTATCTTTTCAATTAATTTAAACATTAACATTGTTTTAGACACAAACATAAGTGTTATGTAACTTTGACGTACATAATAACTAATAACATGAGATGTGATGATTTGACATACATTGAACATAAATGATCAAGAGTGCTGTCTATTAGGAGTTGGAGAAATTTAAACGCAATATTTACGAGCATCAAAACATTAATAAAATAACAAAATAATAAGGAATTTTTTGGTTAATTGTGCCAACACACTTGGTAGTCCTCGGGCTCACCTATTTTCAATTTTTGACAATCGAGCTAAAAAATTTCGACCTTAATTCTCTTTTTTTCTCATCTATTCTGATTGACCTGATCCGAGCAAAATTGACACCCTATATATGTGTGTTCACATGCAACAAATATTAATAGGGGTTTGACTATTTCCTAAATTTACACGCCGTAAATGTGCTTAAACACATTTTAATATAAAAGATTATAGTAATAGCATTAATAATATGAACAAATTAAAACATTTCACACGTTGAACTTATTCCAATACATTAGGGATTATCTATAACATTAATATATACTTGGTGACGTAATTAAGAATTGAAGAAAGTTGTCTCATCCCTCATGCATCATAATAATTATAATTTTCTCAATCTCACTCAAATCGTTTCACAATTTTTTGGATACTAAGAGAGTTAAAATCATAAAAAAGTGGCGTTCAATTCCACATAATTTCTTATCTAATTAAGCAATAAGACATTTCAAATGAGACAACGTAAAATGAAAAGATGGGGTGTTTCGAGTTAGACGGAGGAAGTATAATATAAAAAAACTCTACCCATTAAAATATACTCACAATTCATCCACGAAAATTTGCGACATTTTCATTTTTCAGTTTGTTCACAAAAAAATTATCACTTCTCTTTACGAAAATATAACTCATCATGTTATTAACCATCACCATTGGAAAACCAGAGTAAAGCAAAATTAAATTTGCAACAACAAATTAGCTAGCTAACACCTTCCTATATATATAGCTAGTGTTAGTTTGGCTTAGAACTACTCACTCCATTTCAAAATGTAAGACTTTTGACCATATTTTCTTATTTTCATTATGTAAGTCGTTTTGGCTTAATTCTACATTAATGACCTATGTTTCAATGAATATTAATTATAAATTTATTACTTGAATGGAATATTACATTTGTTATTTAAATAAATATTAATTTCAAATTTATTACTACCATATGTGTTGTCTTTTTATTGGAAGATTTTGGGAGGAAGATGATGTGTTAGAATAAAAGTGTGAAATTCAATAAAATAAACAGCTTCATTAATATAATTAATTAAGGTTGAATAAGAAGAAAAAAATTTCTTAATATATGTGTCCATGTTTAGAAAATTTATATTTTGAAATGGAGGGATCAATACTACCTTTTATTTCTGTAAGTGGCCCATAGATACCTTTTCTTGTATTTTAATAAGTGTCCTAATTCAGATTCATTAATTGATAGTAGTTAACTACAATTTTTCATTTCATTCAACTTTAATAATTTTTGTAACCGATAAATTGGGAGTAAATTTCCTATTTCTTTTCGTATATATAATTTAAACTATAACACTTAAATAAATTAAAAGGTGAAAGGAGGGTATTAATTAATAAATAAGTTACATAGTCCAACTATATATGTGTGTGCTTGTGAGTAATTATGTTTGCAAATCATTACATGTTGTAACGACATATATCCAAAACATAATTACACTGCAAGTAAACGACGGTTCAACAACTTAAGAGTAGTAGTGATCCACAACTTTTTTCATTATTCAATTAAAATCTTGACGCGATTTGCATCACCTTTTTCTTTTTTCCACGATTCAAATATAACAAAAAGAATGAATGATCCCTATAGTCTTCTTTCTTTCCATTAATTATTATTATAGATTAATTAATTTTTCCCCTCCTTTAAATTTGCCTGAATTAGAAAAGAGATCTCAACCTAATTAAATGAGCGTTCAACGCGGCGTGGGGCCCAGCCGCCGCTCACGGGGCCATGGCGAGCCGTAAAGAAACGTTTGTTTAAATTGTGAGCCGGCGGCGATGTGGGGCCCACCGCCGGCTTCATTTCTGCGCGTGTTGTGTGTTTTTACCCTTTTTTTAAATTAAAAAATGTAAATGGAAATTTATGTGTGTTTTTACCCTTTTTACAAAATGTGAAAGCGACTGCACTGAGTCATGGCTCGCCCCACTTTTCCGGCTCGAGCCGATTAACTTAATCCCGACTAACCGGAGCTTGAAATTGATACATTTTGTTTCTATATATTTTTTTTAGGAAAAAATGCAAATTAAATCACTTTTTTTTTGTCTTTGTAATTAAATATACAAACTTTCTATTTTTTTGCAATTACAATATTAGTGTTTTTTTCCGGCGAATGAAAAATCGAGTCAGCACCGAATTTATCCGACGAGGACCTGACGAGCGAGATCGGAGAGGGGTTGCTCGTGGGGGATGTGGGTGCTGACTCGATTTTCCGTTCGCCGAAAAAAAAAAGAAAAAAAAAAAACCATGTTGTAATTGCAAAAAAATGAAAGTTTGTGTATTTAATTGTAAAGATCCAAAAGTCATGTTGTAATTGCAAATTGGGTTGAAGTTCATGACTTAATTTGCAGTTTTTCCTTTTTTTAATAACTCGGAACTAAATAAAAATTAAGAAAGATAATGGATTTAATTAAGACGTCATAATTTGGTGAAATAGATGGCTTAATCAAGGCGCAATTACTAATTAATATAATATAATACCCGCTCCAGTTCATATTAATTGATGTTCTGCTAATTTGAATTATTTGTAATATATATAGATGGCTTTTTTGTGTTAGAATGACAAATTTATCCTCTTTTAAATCACATTATTTATTTTATTAAAATTTTCTTCTTTTCCCATATTGATGTATCATTTCTTCTTTCATAATCAAGACCTAATTTTTGGATTTGCATATTAAAGATAAATGATCATTAATTAAGATTAATTTAGGTAAAATATTATTATTATTATTATTATTATTATTATATTATTATTTGTGCAATATGTAAAAGAAATGGGATGGATTTTTTTTTAATTAATTTTTTTTTGAGGAACTTAGTCCACTATATTATATACTACTACAATGGGAAGTGTGAATCGCTCAGAGTTTCTTTTCGGCTAGGCTGGAAAAAGTAAATGGTAATGGGACTGAAAGTAATATAAAAAATATAGATAAAAAAATAGTGTTGGTTTGGTTGGAAGGCCTACACGTGATAATTACATTCTTTCACGTTTTTCCACTTTGCAGCCTCTTATAATTTCATTTTCTCATGCTTTTTCGAAAAAAATATATATATAAAAATATCAATTGATAAGCATTTGATGATAATCCACTAATTAACCAACTCACATCAATTTTGCGAATAGCAAATTAGATCACAAATTTGGGGCGTGTACGTAATTAGCGGAAGGAAATAGAAGGAATTGAAATCGAAACATCTCTCTTAATAATAGAGTTATAAACGGTTTGATAAGTATCTTATTTTTACCCAATTCTTAATATATTTAGTCATATATGTGCAAATTTTGATGCATTAATTAACACTTGAGATAATTAAGAATAAGTTTTTTCCTTAAAATTTTGATCATTTTAGGGGAATTGTTGCTAAATGTGTAAACATATCAAGTTGGTGTTTCATGTGTATTGATTGATAAATACTTATTTTGTCTAGCAGTCTGAATTCTGAAATGGGTGGCTTGAATTTAAGAAATTAATTATTAATTTGTAACAAATTACGCTTTAAGTTTCACTTTTATCGCAATCTAATCTTTGCACGCATGAAACGCAAAAGGAAGACGTGCTCCATGTTTCTTAAGGAAACGATAAAGGTAGGTAAATGGATTCTTATCCACGATTATAGTGGAAAATATTAAGAAAAAGTAAATATATTTAATTAAAAGTTGACGAGATTGAAAGTCGTTTATTTTTTATTTGGATTTGACTTGCAAAAATAATTATTAAATAAATATATGGCAATTTCATATAGGTTGAGTTAAGCAAATCGAAAACTGATAACCGAGCCGAATTAATTATATTCACACACGAATTAACAAAAGCGCTTCAAAATAGTAAAGGGTTGAACATGCTTTTGTAATCGCTCGACCAATTTTTTTATTCATAATTACAAATATTTAAGATTTATTTTGTAAGTATTTCTTTCAATTTTTATATGCCCAAATAGTATTTCGTCCATCTATTTATAATACATTATAATATTAACAAACATATTATTATTAGCTAGAGGAATTTGACAAAAGTAATTATAAATATATTTCTTATCGAGATATTTTCGAATTTATTTTTTTGTTGTGAAATTAATGCCTCCAGCATTTACGACAACTCAATTTAGTCGACAATCATTTGTCAAGTTCAATCATAATTATATATTCTTCCAAAGTAATTTGAATGTACATAACTACTTTTGACTATTAACTCATTTTGTGTCTTGTTGTATCCCATGTCTTGGTGCACATTGTATTATTATCAATTATAGCATGCATCACGAGTTTTATCTTATGCATAAAGCATTGCATTTCTTTTACAAAAATAATTAAAGTTATACACCACTATTTTACCTTAAAATTCAATACTCATATTCTGTTGTCCTTTTCTGACTAATCTGCGTAATCTCACTTTTTTGTTATAAAGTTATATCTACGAAATCTAAATTTAATTACAAAAAATATATAATTATAATCCAATACGCCAGATTTGTAGTTTCTTGCTTTTCCTCGTTTATTTCCATATTTTTCATTAAGTGATGCTAAACACCACATTGCGACCATCATACAAAGGAGATTAGTATTTTTAAGTATTAAATACTGAATAAAAGTGATATATTTTAAAATATAAATTAAATTTATACTCAATAATTATTATTTTGTAGTTTAAATACTATATTAAAATTGTATTTTTGAATTTGCAAAATCAAATAGGAATCTAAAATGTTAGTTAGATTAAATTATATTTTTGAATTTATAAATCTAATTAAAATTAAAAATATTAATTATTATTAATGCTTAATCCATATCTAGACAACGAATAATTTATTTATATTTCAATTCAAAGATGAATGAATCATTTATCTTTCTTTTCTTAGTATCATTCAAGTCAAGATGTAGCTCAGTAGCTCCATAGATTTATTCATTTTCATTTTCTTTTCTTTTTCTGTATTAAATAAATGGTATTAATATTACAATAATTATAGGAAACAGGTCAGATTTTAAGGAGACCGCTTCATGTTTTGAGTGAAAACTGAAACCCAAAAATCTCTCGATTCTCCCTCTTTATCCTCAACGAAGACCGATGAATATCAAATTATTACTAGTGGAAAACAGTGAACAAATCAAATTGTACTAGAATTTTCTAAATCAAATCTCAAAATAATAAAAAAAAGAAAAAAATAAAAAAAAAAATTGAAAGATTTTAATGTATATATATATATGAGCTGCTTTAGTAGTAGCAGAAAGTCCTCTTTTCGCTTTTGATTACTCACTCACTACTCTGTAATTAAGATCTTCTCTCTCTCTGCTCTCTATAAAGAAACGAAAAAAGAGCTCTGTTTTTCTCATTAAAACTTTGCAGCTTTGCCTTCAGCTGCTGAGAGTTAGAGAGAGAGAGAGAGAAAATCTCTCATTTTAGTTAGTTTTGGATTTCGCTACGTCCATAGCTCGATCACTGTAATAACAAATATCCCCCGCATTTAATTCACTTCTTCAAACATAGTAGGAAAGAAAAAAAAAAAATCTCCAACTGTCAATTCCATTTCAAAAACAGTGATTTTTCCGAAAATTCTCTGAAGAGATCTCGGTGGTGGTGGTTCGAGAAAGAGACTCGTCACAGCAGTAAGATTTTATCTTTTTCTACATTTTTTTTTTTTTTCACTTTTTCCGGAAGTTTTTGTTGTTTTCCACTTCCGATCTGGCGATTTTTTCTCGGAAATTTTCGCCATTTTGTCTCATTACCGAAATTTGTCGCAGAGAGAGAAAATTGAGAGGCAATGTCGAATCAGAGGCAAGCAGAGGAAGCGATTGTCTCGAGCCTGACCGAAGCCGACCACGACGGCGGCGGCGGCGGCGGCAAGGACAACGACGAGGAGAAGGCGGCGGCGGAGGATCACTCTGTTTTCAGCATGAGCAACTTCCTCTGGCACGGCGGCTCCGCCTGGGACGCCTGGTTCAGCTGCTCCTCCAATCAGGTACAAAAAAAAAAAAAAAAAAAATCTGTAACCAACTTTTTCTTTTTCACTTCAAAAATTTCTCTCTCTAAAAAATACTAAAAATCTGTTTCAAGGTTGCGCAAGTGCTGCTCACGCTCCCCTACTCGTTCTCGCAACTCGGCATGGTTTCCGGCATCGTTTTCCAGATTTTCTACGGCCTTGTCGGAAGCTGGACAGCTTACCTCATCAGTGTTCTGTATATTGAGTATCGAAGCAGGAAGGAGAAGGAAGGCGTCAGCTTCAAAAACCATGTCATTCAGGTAGAAACAAAAAAATATTTAATAACTTTTTGAAATTTTCACTTAATTTTTTTTTTTTAATAATTTTTTGTCTGAAAATGGCAGTGGTTTGAAGTTCTGGATGGATTACTCGGTCCGTACTGGAAAGCGCTGGGTTTGGCTTTCAACTGCACTTTTCTCCTCTTCGGATCTGTTATTCAGCTCATCGCCTGCGCTAGGTAGCCTTTAAATCTTCAAATCTTCAAATTCAATTCAATTTTTTTATCAAAATTGAAAAATTGATGGATTTTTATTACAGCAACATTTACTACATAAACGATCATTTGGACAAGAGGACATGGACGTACATATTCGGAGCTTGCTGCGCCACCACTGTCTTCATCCCTTCCTTCCACAATTACCGGATTTGGTCGTTTTTAGGGCTCGGAATGACCACCTACACCGCGTGGTATCTAACCGCCGCCTCCCTCGCTCACGGCCAGGTACGAAAATGAGATTTCCTAAATTGTGAAATTTATGTAATAAAATCATTTAATTAACATGTGTAAAATGAATTTATGAATTAGGTTGAAGATGTTCAGCACACTGGTCCTAAAAAGCTGGTTTTGTACTTCACCGGCGCCACCAACATCCTCTACACTTTTGGTGGGCATGCTGTTACAGTGTAAGCTTTTTAATCCAACATTTCTTTTTCTTTTTCAAATTTATCCAAATCTGCTTCTTCCTCAGCTTCTCTTGCAGCTTTTTGCCGGTAACCTCGGGGGCTGTGAAAACAGACAGAATCATAGTACACAACCTTTTCCCTCCCCCTTTAACTGGAAATTAAAAAAAAAATAAAAAAATTATAGGGGTAGTTTCGTCTTCTTACATAACATTTAGTAGTTCTGCTTCTGCGCCCATTCTATGGAGAAAAAAAAGGGAAAGCAGTTTAGATCATGCAATAATTGCATAATGTTAGCAGTTGTGCAACGAATACTTCGACAGTATTGTCTTTATAAGTTGATGTGTACTAGAATTGCATTATTGGTCTGATTATTGATTTTATTTTATTTTATTTTAAATTTTTTACAGTGAAATAATGCATGCGATGTGGAAGCCGCAGAAGTTCAAGTACATTTACTTGGTGGCAACGCTCTACGTCTTCACCCTCACGATTCCGTCGGCCTCGGCCGTGTATTGGGCCTTCGGCGACCAGCTCCTCAACCACTCCAACGCCTTCTCCCTCCTCCCGAAGACCCGGTGGCGCGACGCCGCTGTCATCCTCATGCTCATCCATCAGGTCCGCCTCGTCGTTCTTGGACATTTTTTGAAAAAAAAAACGTAGCTCAATTGCAAGTTCATTAATTAATTAATTGGCTAGCATGTTTGGCTTTAGTGATAGGACTAGTAGGGACATCCTCATGCTCATCCATCAGGTCCGCCTCGTCGTTCTTGGACATTTATTGGAAAAACGTAGCTCAATTGCAAGTTCATTAATTAATTAATTGGTTAGCATGTTTGGCTTTAGTGATGGGACTAGTAGGGACATGGGAATATATATTCCGAATTAGTTTAATTTTTTCTTGACCGAGTGTGGGGAATTGTACATGTGCAGTTTATTACGTTTGGATTTGCGTGCACGCCTCTCTACTTCGTGTGGGAGAAGGTGATCGGGATGCACGACACGAGGAGCATGTGCCTGAGGGCGCTGGCTAGGCTGCCCGTGGTGATACCGATATGGTTCCTGGCCATTATTTTCCCATTCTTCGGCCCCATCAATTCCGCGGTCGGAGCTCTACTAGTCAGCTTCACCGTCTACATCATCCCGGCCATCGCCCACATGCTCACCTATCGGAAGGCCTCGGCTCGTCAGGTAGAATTCTTTTCTCGTATTTTATTTCATCAGTAGTAATTTAAAAAAAAAAATTGAACTAGTAAAATTGTAGTGGACATTTTAATGTCCACTTTCCCTATATGGTAAGCTAGCGTGATAGAAGATCTGAGTAAGATACCAAGAATTAATATGCACATCTAATTATTATCTGCATTAATTGAAGAATGATACATAAATTTTCACCTTAAATATAAATTTCACCAACCACCCAATCAAACCATGGCAGGGGTAAGCAAATGCACTGTTTTTTGGGGAGGATGAACCTTCCTATCCGAAATAAATCCCCCCCCAAAAAATGGAATATACAACTTTTATTGTAGGGGAAAACATTAAATGTTGGATTTAGAAATTCTACCTATAACACAATATGTAGGTGGAAAGTCCTTATCATTTTAGTTAATTGCAACATTATCAATCGTACTAGTACCCTCAAAATGAGCTGGCCTCAATTAGCCAAGCTCCCATTGCTATAGATGTTACATCTATAAATACACTAAAATTCTCAAATTCATTCGAAATTCTGATCAATATTAGCATAAAATTAATATAGGTGGCCCGTGACATGAGTTGGTCACACATTGTTGTTTTGGACGTTACATCTGATCATACACTATTGTTTTCATATTCGATTCGAGATTTTGATCGATCTTTTTTGTTGGTTCCTATCATAGAATGCCGCGGAGAAGCCTCCATCCTTCTTGCCAAGCTGGACAGCCATGTATGCTATAAACACATTCATTGTAATATGGGTCTTGATTGTCGGGTTCGGGTTTGGCGGTTGGGCAAGTGTGACCAATTTCGTGAGACAAGTCGACACGTTCGGACTATTTGCCAAGTGCTATCAGTGCAAGCCAGCGCCCGCCGCTCATCCACTAGCGGCGGCGCCACCACCGCGACACTAGGAGATTCCTCGACGAAAACAACAACAAAGTTGCGTTATTTTTCTTTTTTTTTCGACTCTCCATTTTTTTTTCTTTTGTAATATAAACTGGGGAAGTAGTAATACTTTCCCTTACATGTGATCGCGTGTTTTTCTTTTTTTTATTCCTTGGTTTTGGAATATTTTTGTTTAATCTACTAGGTGAGGATATAGAGTGTTGAATTGTGATGATTAATTCCTTTGCTTTGTTAAAAAGCATAGGTTTATTAATTACAGCCAATATAAGTTTTTAGCCCCTTCTCTTTGTTAATGCTTATTTATTGGAATAGAATATGAAGAATTAATTATGTATAAATTTGTATTCACTTTGTCGACTTTTATTCCACTAATGCAATGAATAACAAGGCGATAATAATATATTGATTAGACTTAATAAAACTTATTATTAGTAAGAGATTTGATTTGATATTTTATGGGAAAAAGTCATTATTGCTTGGGACTCTTAAGTTGTGGGCTTGATCTCAAAAGCTAATTATTTATTGACTATTTTTGACCAAAAAGATTCTCTTGAATAATAAGGAATGGAATGGGGCGTGGGGCCCATCCCACCAATCACATGGGTTGCACGTTTGGTTCCTTGATTGTCACGTGCCGCTATTCTCTCTCCTCTATACATGGCGTTGTTAGATATTCTCGTGCGTGTGAAAATTGGAACATGCATGAACCTCCTTTTTCGTTTACACTTTCAAAATTTTATAATTACTCATTTTTATTTGTTATATATTTGCTGGCTCTACTCATATGCATGTAATATAATTTAAGTTAGTTGAATAATGGTATATAGGGATAGGTTCAGGTAGGTAGGAAATGTAAATTTCGTAGGAAATAGGAATGAATCTGGGACTTTGATGGGTTAGATCAATGGTGGAGATTTACACTCAGTTGTGTTAAATGTTTGTGCTGCGTGTGCTACACAAAGATTGTGCTAGGTGTTTGTAATGTTTGTGCTAGGTGTTTGTGTTGTGTGTGCTAGAGAATTGTGCTACGAAATAATGAAATATGTGCTAAACTCATATATTTAAAATCTGTGTTAAATAGTAATACTGATAGTGCTACACACATATGAAATATGTGCTAAATGAAAATTTCGCACCATAACCCACCTCATGGAATACATATATAGTGATTACTACACTGTCACTTCTTCAACTAAGCTAATTTTACCTATGATTCTTTAATGCGTGTAAGTGAAATTGTGAGAGGGTAAATCAGAAAACTGATATCTGCATGTGTAATTATTGGCAAATATATTGGTTGTTTTAATTAGTGAAAATGTACAGTATAGTTGATTGTTCCTTTTTTTTTTGTAAGTTTAGAGAAATAAACTCATCTTATCCCTCTTCAAAATAAGTCATTGCTGGAAAAATAATCAAAATAATAAACCAATCATTCATATCTATATATTACTTGACTGTTCGCTTGCTAATGATTGACTAATTCTCGAACTGAATCTCAATCGATATTTAGTAAGTAATTTGGACCCCTCTGACCCCTTTTTAATAGATAATGATAGGTTATTTTTTATAAATAATGTCAAAACTAGCTAGAAAAATATTGTGCTAAGAAAATTATTTATCTTTTTCAGTTCATAAAATTACATAGATTCAAGACAATAAGCACCAAACATGTACAATCTTTTTCAGTTCATAAAATTACATAGGAAAAGAAATGTGCTAAGAAAATTAGTTATCTTTTGCGAAAGGCCAAAGCTAGAAACAAGGATCATGAAATTAAATTAATTCGAGAAAAAGATGTGCGAATCAAGTTTTTTTAAAGCTCATCTTTTATTCACACACACTCACGCAATTAAGTCAGCCGATCTAAGATTATTGTTATATTAATTAATAATATTTTATGAATTAAATGAAAATAGTCAAGTTGGCCACTTTATACATCGTACTTGCGTTGACTTCACACACAGTAAGAAAATCAAGTTATTACTTTCTTTATGTAATGTTTACCCAACTTGGAAAATATCATATCCCAACACAATAAATTAGAGATTATATAAGCCAAATACGATAAAAGGGGGTAACTCTTTAACTAAGGCAACATTTTAATTTCCCGAGTAAAATAGATGACCAAGATTTATTAAAAAAATATTTTTATATGAAAAAACAAAAAGATAAAGAGAAAATGATTGCATTGATACTACGTTGCTCGAAAATAATGTTATTGACAGTTACGCTAATATGTTGCGAGTTAACCGACCTACACAAACATCTTATTTTATTGAATGAATTGTAGAGAATAAACCTTTAAAACTTAACTAAACCTCATATTAATGATTTTTTAACAAAATGGTGAATATTAATATATTGTAGATTTATAATCTTGGTTCAAGAGGATATATAACCTTTGCGTATTAAGAAAAGGGTAATAGTTAATTCATTATTTAAAAATGTGAACATGAGAAAGGAGAGAAGCTTAAATATGAATGCATAGAAAATAAATGCATTTAATTAAAAAATATATATATAATTGTATAAAATAAGAAACTGCATGTGGCAAACTATAGGTTTTGAACAAAGTGCATGTTACTCAAAATTAGATCTAAATCAGTCCAAGAAGTGTATATAATTTCCATGTTGATTGACATTGAAGCAAGTTGGATCATTGCTCATCTCATCATTACGAAATTAATATATAATTAATCAAGAAATTTTCATGTTTCCGTTGCCTCTTTCTTTGACTAATGATGAAGTTGTTGAGTTGTGTAATCTCAACTGTTATCAAAGATTCAGACAAAATCTTCTTTGATTCCTTTCATTACAGGTTCCCATAAATAATGGATGTAAGAGATAATAATCGATCAAAAAGTCTTTTTTTTTTCTTCTTTTTTTTGTGTTGGCAAAAGTGTATTTCTTTTTAATTGTAAAAAAAAAATTAAGAAAAAGAAGAAAAAAACTTGATGAGCTGTTTCGTTTCCCTACATATGGAAACGGTGCTTTGGATCTTTCATATAAACAGATGCTTGATGTTATATTTTCTCACTTTATTAATTTATGCACTTTATAATTAAATATTGGTCGGCATCATCGTAGCATAAAGAGATCAAATTATTGATCGTCTTACGCAATTTTTCAAGTACCCGAAAACATGACACATGATATTGATTTGAAAAAAAAAACAAACTAAAAATAGTTTGTAAACTATACTTTAACTGAAAAGTTGATGTGAAAATTGGCATATTTTATGTTAATTTATTATCTTAAGTTTTTATTAAGTTAATTGGTATATTCATATCTTTGTTCACAACTTAAAAATGAAATCATATATAAATATAAGTGTGATATTTTTAAATGAATTCATTTTTTCTAATTGATTTTCCAACATAATTATGTTAAGTACAAAGTATTTTCCAACATTTTATTTATTATTTATATTGACGTATTACGTAATCTTAATCTACTGTAAATTTAACGATTTTTTTTATAGAAAAGGGGATAAAATGTGTGATGTACTTAAACAAAAGAATGTGTCAAATTCACCTGAAACAAAAGTTAGGAATTTAACTAATCCAATAGCTAAAAAATCACCTCAAAAAATAATCATATTATTCTTTTGAGCCCAATATAAATGCATTTTGGACTATTACATACATCTAAATATCCAATAAATCATCCATTAACTAGCACACTTAGCAGAATGATTATAAACCACATTCAACTTTTCCCTATCATTTATGTTTTTATGGGCCTTATTTTAGGCCTACTATATAAGGCCCAAAAACTATGAGGCTTTCTCTTTCTACTTGTGTTACTTTTGGCCCAATTCTGGAGGCCCATAATTTAGTAGTCTTTTCAAACATGAAAAATTATGAAGCTTTATGAAGAATCTGAACTAGACTTTAATCCTTGAATGTAACGCAAGCAAAGAGTTGGATTTTTCATGTGAATCGATCTATTGCTTGAGAGTATTGTGTGGATTCTATTAATTTGCATAGATAAATGGAAGTTAGCACGTTAGTTAGATTAAAATTATATTCTTGAATTTATAAAGTTAAATAAAAATTAAAACTATTAGTTATTGTTAATAATTAATCTGTATTTATGGTAAACACAATCAATCTATTTTTATTTCGATTAAAAAGGTCTCAATGAATCATTTTTTTCTATATTGAACCATTTTATGGTCACCCACATTGTGGCTACACAGATTTATTCTATAAATTAATGCAAGTTTATCTAAATACGTACATTTAAGCAAGCATGATGCACATTTGATCATGGGTTAATTAACTTACACTTTCCGTCAACCGTTTCAACATGTATTGTCTGTCGTCTTTTGACTTTTATTTTTATTTTATTTGTTTATTTTCTAAAAGAAAACGAACCAGAAAAATATTGAAGTGTGGAATGGTGCAATGGCTTGATTATTCTAATGATTTGCAAAGAAAAAGAAAATGTAAGCCTTGCCTCAAATTTTTGAAAATTTCTAAGTTTGGACGTATAAAAAGGACAATGTAGGAAAAATGGAAAATGAAAATGTCAATGTACGAATAACGGAAAATGCGAAGCTAAACAAGAAAATTTAATGATTGAATTAGTAAACACCAATTTTTCCTGATTCAGAAACATATGTACTTGCAATTTTACAACCGTCTATGCAGAATCAAATTTATCCAAATCAAAATAAGAATCTTTTCATAGTAGAATCTTTGTTGGTACTTGTAATCATTGTTGAGACAAGGACATATAAATTGTTTTCCCAATGTAACACACAAATTCATAGTGAATATCTATGTTTTCATTGTTTCATTCTGTCCAAGAATCCAATTGATACTCTATGGCAAGATCCCTATTTTAAATTTAAATGCAGCCAAAATAAAATAAAATTCTGCCTAATTATTTTTGTCTATTGATAAAGTACCTAAAAACTAGGCCCATTTGCCTACGATAGCAAAATGGAGTAGAAAATTGATTTCATAAACTGGCTTTCCGGAGAAGCCTAAGATTATGCAACTTTAATATAGTCAAATATGTAATAATTAAGGGATATATCGTAAATCAATTACATCCGCACCCCCTTAATTAATCATTTTACCACTTCTTGGTGGCTGATCATGCTAAGCATTCCAAGAAAATAAATTAATTAAAGTAATCCCATATTCCCATCTTCAAATTAATAATTTAGCACGGAAACATTGGATTAACTAATTTTAATTAGCATGTTTAAGCAACTTCACATAAAATATTATAGAGTATCCGTCAACTGTCGGTTTTGATTGTTAGAGTTCGAAATTACATTTTAGCCCCTGCCTTTGAACATTTTGGACATAATTAAGTGACAAAGATAACAATCTAATGCATTTTTGCATGTGAGAAAAATTTAAGAAATTTTTTGCATAGCTTATTTACATAAACTCATTGCTATTTCTTCATATACTGCTTCATCTTCATCCATCATTAGGCCTTTCCCTTTTGGGGGAAGAAAACATGGATAATGATATCCATGGTGATCCACATGCAAAATTTTATGCAAATTGGAGTTGCTTTTGAGTAAGAAATATATAATAAAAATTATAGTGTATGCTTGCTTAACAAGGGAGCTTTAATGATGAACACTTTATGCAGAGTTTAAGACTTAAACTTTTGAAGAAAAATTATTTTTATACCAATTTGGAAAGCTAAATTTTTTATTTTGAAATGAACAATATATTTAGCAGAATATAGAACTAGAATAATAATTAGACAAATGTGTTTCTCAAGTAACAAAATAGACAAAAATCAAAAAGGGAAAATTCTTTCCATTATATTTTGAAAAAAAGGAAGCAAATACCTTAGAAATTTACAAATGAACCTGAAATAAATAATAAAAAATATTGGATTAGGCCCCTAAATATCAATTCAAAATATGCACATTTGGATGCTATGAACTCAAAGAAGTAGGCTTGCTACATATCACACAATGATGAGAAATCAGTCTCTCTATAATGCTCCCTTCTTCAATCTCTAAACTACTACTCTTGCTATTCCACAAGTGGACCCCATAAGTCGACCCGCCGAGCTGTCGAATCTTCGCCTCGACCCATCTCTGACCCACTCTATCACTAGGCCTACTAAAAAACCCGGCCACCTTAGTCCAGGGGACCGGGTAGAACGCCATCGGGGGCAAAATCGTCAAATTAAACTCCCCTATTTTATTTTGACCCAATTTCTCCACCACCCTAGAGACCATATAAGGACCATTATGCCCCCAAATGTTCCCATCAAAAGATGAAGCAAATTCCTCCAAAAACATGTGTAGAATTGGATGATTTTGATCAAAGACAAGAACTGCATTATTCAACCTAGTCCAATTCCCAAAAATGTCAACACTTTGAGCCCCAATTGAATTCCTTAAACCCTCCAAATTCCTCAACATTATGAAATCAGTGTCTAAATAGATTCCTCCATACTTGTACAAAACTGCAAGCCTAATCAAATTTGAGAGATTCTGTGGGAGGGGAATCTCACCTGGATTCCTGATTCCATTCTTGATTTCACTAAGCCAATTTTCAGCAGGAGTTTCCTTGACCAAATCCCACAAATCCGGGGCCATTGCTCGAATGCGGAATCCGCGTTCGAGCAAGGGGGCAAGAATCTTGGATCCCGCGTCGGAATCCATGGATTCCGACAGGATTATTAGACACGCGGAGGGGTTTGATTGGAACAGAGTTTCCAATCCGAAAAACTCCCTCTGCGTGTAGGAATCCAAGGGAGAAATCCACGTCATGAATGCTTGGATTTTGCAGTGATTGGTGGTGAAGAATTGTTGGACTCTGTGATGGAATCTTCTTGTCGGAATCGAATCTTGGAAGATTCTCATCGGAATCTTCTCGAAGGTGGCTTCTGCAGATGTGATTTTGAGGATTCTTGCTGCTTGATGGCTCTGCAGAAGATTGGGATGATCACTGCTGTCGGAGAAGATTGTGAGCAAGATGATCAATGCGAGAGTGATGGTGGAGAAGAAGGTGAATTTCATGGGAGAGAATCTTGAAGAATCCAACATTTTTTTGGAGAGAAAAAGAGAGAGAGAGAGTTGGGAATATATTTTGATTCGTGGAAAAATGGAATGATTTTTAAAATTGAGGAGTTGGGAAGGAAGAAGGTGAAGGGTTGTTAAGGAGATGTTTCATGGCGGCTGAGGAATATTATTACAAGAAAAAAAGATTTGGATTTTTGTTAAAAACTTTTATTATAATTATGTGATAGACGTTTGTGTTGAGGGTTGAAAGTCTTGTTTAAGAAGTGATTTTGGGGTTAGAATTGATCAAATTTGTTGGTTTGGGAAGATTTTTTTTCGATGATGGGAGACTTAAATAAGAAATAAAAAAAAAAGAAAAAGAAAAAAAAAACCCACATGTTTGGATATATAATTTGATGGCTATTGAAGACTTTTAGGTGGCAATATGGTTTGTTTGTAATAAAGTGGTATAATTGGCTTGGTTGCATGGGGCCTTTGAGTGGGAGATTTTTGGTTTATATATGTGAGTTATTTATATTGTGATTTTTCTTTAGATTGATTTTTTAGTTTAGTTTATTGTTGCTGGTTGAAGTATTTTCGATATTAAATTGAGGGAAGTGGATAAAGAGTGGATGTTATATGTGTGAGTATGTGTGAGATGTAGGGACGTTGAGTTTATTATTATAAATTACTTTTTACTTTATTCCGAATATCATCGAGTCTTAAAATTACACATAGGCACCGTTTGATTGATGAGATTAAGGCCGTTTGGTTCATGTTTGCTTGAGAGTATTATTTATATTTTTCTATTAATTGTTTACTATTATAATAAACTCATACATAAGACTAATATCAAATATCAATATTTCTATTACTTTAAAAAAATGTCATAATTTTACTCTTAGACTTTGAAATATAAAATTGATAAAAAAATTAAGAAGAAAATCCAAATGTGAGACTTATAATTAAGTGAATTGATCGATCCAAACAGATATTTCTAGATTGAATTGAAAAGAAAAATAATATGATAAGCGGCCCACCCGTGAGATCAGAAAGCTCTTTTTATTTAATAAGTTTGTGACGTTTACTAACTTTTTTTATTTAGAGTGTCTGTGTTGGCCCGTTATAATTAATTTCTTCTAAATTTCTTCAAGCGTTAGCATTTATCTGTTTATAAATAATAAACATCACATTCAATAGCTGCTATTCGAATTTTAAAATTTTGAAATATATAAGAATTTTGAGATTAGAGGACAATGTTAGTGATACATCCGGTGGAAAGTAGGCGTTGTAAAACTCCATCCATTTTACTCCAACTTTGAATATATATAGCATATATTATATCTTAGTATATATTATATTAAATTAAATCCCCTCAAACTATTGCTACAGTAATAATCTAGAAAAAAAGGATTTGCTATAGGGTTGGCCGCAATTATAATGCTGGCATCACATGTGTTGAAATATCACGAAAGTGATATTAATGTAACTGTTGATTTCTTCGAAAATCGCCATCAATTTCATCTATTATTTTATTTCTAATAATGCTTCCAAAAGGAGAAAAATGATAATAAATAATAATAACATTAATAATAATAATAATAATAATAATAATAATAATTAAAAAAAATAGGCAATTCTCGGCGGTTTCACCCTCTTTGTCTTTGGCACTGGCTAATTAAGCTTTCCAACTCAATTTGTTAAAATATTAGTATAAAGATTTATCTATTCATTTTTCGATAAGTAAATTTTTTTCTGATTCCGCCACTTGAAATTAATGTGCCGTGAAATACTCGTAATCAACATTATAATTGATAGTTCGTATAAATGCAGTATTAAATTGAACTTGAAAGTTTACTCAAACACTCATTTTCTTGCATTAACTAGTCGATGTAATTACGTAACGTAATTTCACGTAATTACAGATAATCTTCTAATCATGGAATTACAGTATAAATACAGTATTAAAGCTAATTACGTCGTATTATCTGTAAATTTTGTTGGTCTTTTTCTCCTTCCATGTACTTTGCTATTTTATTTTATTCCACAATAAAATCGAATCGCCCAATAATAGAAGAGCATTCAAACATTTATTCAAGTAGTATAATTATTAAGGTCATGTTTGGCTTTGCTGAAAATATTAAATATAGTATATTGTTTTTTCTTTGTTGAAAGCAGACAAGCTAACAACAGTAAGCGCGTTTAGACTGTTTAGGCTTATAATTAAGTGGGTTTATTTGACCAGAGCTAAAGCTAATTAATCAACGCCATGGAAAATTTATGCATTTTAGATAGATTAATAAATTAATAAATGCTATGCTATTTATTTTTTCTACAGAAAACATAAATTATCCCTTCCAATGGTCCAAATACAAAGTTTCTGACTTCATCTAATCATCATGTTTCACGCTGCTCGCTCACCTAATCAATTTGACGAAATTAATAAATATATAAATTTACAAATTAACTCATAAATTTTTATTTATGACTGTATGATCAACTTGTTCAATTGTTGCATTTCGATGTATTTTCATTTTTGGATGAAAGCCCATTTTCAGTTGCAAACCCCTTAATTAAACACTGTAAGAATAGGAGCTGGAAATTCACTCTGAAATAGAAATAGAAATCTCATCTATATAGTGAAGAAAAAATTATCAACAAAAAGATTAGACAATCTCAATTACTACAAATTTACTCTATGGGACTTTCATAAACTCCTATTTCTGCAAGCATGTTGTCATAATGTAAGTGTATTTAACTTTAAAAACTAAAACAAACGACAACAGTTTCACAAATTAATCTTTACGTTCATCAAATAGATTCCAAATATTTAATATCTGGAGGTACCATAGATTTTCTAGTGAGTATTTCCCCCTTTTCTTTTCTTATTCACCAAAAATCTAAATCCATAAACAAAAATACACAGAACTCTCTATGATGACACCATCTGTTAAGTCAAGAGCTACTGATATTGCATGAAACGCAGTCGAAAACGAGAAACGAGCTGAGCCAAAGTAGTTACTTTCTTCCCCTGCTAAGCCTTTGAAGGTGATAGTTAATGCTGCCCCACGGCTTTCGTTTATTGGTAGTCTGCAGAAAAGAAAAGAAAGCAACCATGATATCAAGTTGAGACGAGCGAAGTTGTGCAAAATCTAACGGAATAGAAAATCGTTCCAACATTTCTGCCAGAAGTAGATTTACCTGAGCATCCATGCACGCGCTCAACAAAGACTTTTGCCGGCTGCATCTCTTATCATCGCCTTGAGTTAAAGCCAAACAACTAAGAAATTGCATCATTTCTCTCATGCAAGGCTTCTGAAGGTTCCCAAATTTCTTCGGATTGATTTTCAGCTGCGAACCTTGTCTGCCCATTATTGCCTGGTTTTAAACCCCACACATAACACACCGACGAGGCAAAGTCAAAATGTATGCAGTGATCCAGAAATATAAGAAGCAACATCATGGTGAATATATATAGGGATCATGCTAGGCAATTAGCTATTCAGGCGATACGGTGATGGTGATGATGATTACAATGAGCTTCTTAAATCACATTTCAACAGAAACGTTCAAACAAATTTAGGCACCAGAAGCTATTACTTTGAAACTAAACTGAATGATTAATATGACTTGAGAAGGAAAAACATGATTTCGCATAGCCAAAACATGACAATACGACTAAAGAAGGCCTAAGATGCTAGATGTTAATACTCAAATTACGTTGGCATCACTCGAAAATGTGCATAATCAGCCGTTAGAGAAATCAACCAAACTTAATCGATATCCTAATGCGTTGAACGAGAGCAACAACAAGATCATTCTTAGTCGGTATTGTACACACATCAATAGGTAGATCTACAAAGGATACATATATACAGATTATTCAAGTTTTGCATCTGTGCCTCTAGAGGAAATGCCCCTAAATTTCTATTTCCAATCTCCAGTTAAATCAGATAGATAATATTCTCTCAATTCACTTAGCTATTCCTTGCTTAACCCTCTCAGATATATGAAATCCAAAACAAAGTCACAAATATGATATACATATAGCAGAAGAAGCATGCTAAACAAGGAGGAGAGAAATTCATACACAATTGTCAAAATGCACACAATATGCAACTGATTCTGCGCATTACAAGTGAATCGAGCAAAAGAAATTGAGCTCATCAGAAAGAAAAAAATATACAAATGATCCGAAAATCACAAACCCCCAAATTAGAAGAAACCGATCCCCAAACACAACCGTAACAAAAAACAAAGTGTCTAATCCAAATCAAATGAAAAAATCGAGACGAGAAATTACAAGATGAGCTGGGGATTCCGGCGCGATATCGGGAAACAGCTAGCCGTCTGCGGTGGTGGCGGTCGGCGGCGCTTCGACGGGGTTTGGGCGGATTGGGTTTCTGCTTTAGGGTGGGAGTTTGGGTTCTGATTTTCGCATGAGCTGAAAAATGAAAAGGCCAAAATATTAAAAATTAAAAAAAATGGAAATTCAAACTGACGGCTGTATATCGACTGAATAGGCCCAAAATTATTGGGCCTAATATAAAGCCCATTTATGAGTAAATTTTAAATTTAGTTCTTGTTGCTTTTTTTAAGAAGAAATTTAAATTTTTGCTAGCTTTGTTTATATTGATAAAATAAAATTTTCATATGGTTGAGTTCGGATTATAATTTATCGTAGATAGATTTATTGTGAGACTAAAAGTTAAATTTTATAAAGAAACATTCATAATATTGAAACGTATAAAATGTTATTTATATAAAAAGAGATGAATATGAGATGCATGTGATATGATTTCCTTTCAAATTTGTAGATGATGAAACGATTATTTAAAACAAACATATAAAAATGTTATTTATATAAAATCTCATATTTTTAATATATTTTTAAGAATATCATGTAAAAGCTTAGATTTTTAATATATTTTTCAGAATACTGAATACGTAGGCCCATAAAATTCGGTGTTGGACCACTTTTTTCTTTGTTGTTTTCTGTGGGGTGATATTATTAATAACTAAATTAAGAAATTATGCGATTTGGTAGTCAAGAGTATTAGTTTTCCATTGCAATTTAGTGTAGGGATGGGATTTTCAATGAAATTTTGATTGATTTTATATCTTTATTTATTTGTTGAATTTATTAAATCAAGGATTAAAAATACAATATGCGAACTTAGCCTAAGGAAGTAGGCTCATTCTGATACAAAATCGAACAGTTACGAGCTAACCGTAGGTCGAATTAATGTACGTAATTCTCGTCCATCCAAAAACTATGTCGGTTCTAACAAATATATAGTTTCTCAACTTAACCTAAAATAAAAAGAGGCACATTTACGTTAGGCCGGCCTAACGTTAGGCCTAACGTTAGACCCAACTCAATTAATGTGTAAATAATGAGAGTGACAACAATAATAGGGGGCGGCAAACAACAAACGGCTCCACCTTCGGCTTCGATAATTAATATATAGATAATGAGACC
>JAYJMF010000044.1:4165407-4190814 GCA_036873715.1 Salvia sclarea | reverse complement strand
AAATTAAATGTGTAAGTGTATAAAATTGTTTTCAAAAAAGCAAATGTATACTTGCGTCGACAAATATGAATGTTGTATTAAAATTTATTAACTAAACACATCCGAATAAGCATTAGCCTATTCATAAATATGTTGCTAAACAATATTTGCAACTGATTTTTTTTTTTTTTTTGTGGAGAATTGAGAAGGCGTACACATTGCTTAATTATCCCACGAGTTAACACCATATTAATTAATTAGGACAAATTTTTTTAAACAAAGTGTATTACCAAATAAATTATACTAATATTTTACGTTTCATGATTAATATCTTTGAATTTTTTTAATTATAGCTATTGCCGTGCATTGCACGGATGGACAATACTAGCAAAATAGAAAAGGTCTTATAAAATCTAAGCCGTAGATTCCCTTCCCACCGTCTTCCCCGCGAATTCAATCCTTAACCGGGCCCCCGAGCCCGGCCCGGCCTAAGATTAAATCAACTTCATTTCTGAGTTACTCGCCGACTCAAAGCTTCAGACGCTATTCGATTTCTCTCACCACGCAACCCCCAAAGCTTTAATTTCTTCCAAAGGTGCACATTTTAGTTACTTCTTCTTTCTATTGTTAATGGTGAAGTACGATTATTTCTTCCATACCTCGTTTAGCTTTTACATGAACTTAACTTTTTTCTTTTTCCTTTTCTTTTTGGCAATAGTAAATTATTGTTATCTAGGGTTGTTTTTGCACCAATTTAGCTGCGTATTCCGTTTTCTAGGGATGCCTTCTATTTTCATGCTTTAGCGTAGTTCTGAATTTTTTATATTGGTGGACTTTTTTTTATTTGTTTTATGTAGTTATTATGCGTGTGGAAATTTGGTTATAATCCTGAAAATGATCTAGGTTCTCAATGTGATAGCCATCAGTTTGGGGAAAAATGCATTTCGTACTAATCTGGCCGTGGAATTTGGAGAAGGAATATAATATTGTTTTAGCTAAGAGTATTCGTGTACGAAACCATAATGTGTTGTTAGAATGTTTATTTCTTGCATTATTTCAACTCCGTGTTGTTCTGATACAGAAAATCACCTGCATTTGGATATTTTCCTCGAGAGAACTGCCGGTAAAGATTCCCCACTTTAGTTGGCAGACCTTTCTTGCAATATTAGTATTTTTTATTGCCTAAGATTGTTTATACTCTTTCTTAATGCCTATGCTTGATTTTTGGTTCATATTTGTAGGTTTTGTTATTGGAAAATGATGCTTTTTTGTGATTGATTAAATACGTTGTTTCGATTTTTAGTACGCTTGCTGCTTGATGTAGTTGTTCTATGCATTTTCCGAGTTATGCATATGCTGGTTTCTTCATTGAATGAATGCTAAATTTACTAATTAGCGTGTATATTCTACTTGCTACTGAAGGGAATCGTTTTGTGATTGGGTGTTTCATTGTAATTGGTTTCATTTGAAAGATGTGAGTTTAGAAAATGCTCTTTATTAGGTTCAGTTCATTTCTTTTCTCGTTTCTGTTTGTATGACATAGCAAGAAAATGCAGGTCACATGCTTCCTTGTGGACTACGCAACGTCCGTGTTTATGCAGATATGATTTTGGGTCTTTCCGGTTATCCCACATGACGGGGCAAGCAACATTAATATCCTCTTTGAAGCCTCCCTCTCCTCTATCAACAAACAATCAAATCTCACTCCCTTCTTCACAAGGTAAGCTTCTGGGAAGAGAAAAACGGTTATATCAGCACACATTAATGTAAACTAATACAGCGTATTCTGCAGACAATACACCGGCATCAAGTGTCCATCTCTCTCCGACTGTCAACCTCTCTCGAGAATACTACCTTGCAGTCCAAACGAGTTCGTATAGTGAGATCCGGAGAAAATTCTACCAAGACAGTGGCTCGCTCGTAGTCCGTGTGGATGTCTTTGAGGACCCTCAGCTGTTGGAGCACGTTCTCCGACCGAGCCGTGAGTGTCTTCACGAGGCGCTCTCCCTTATCAAACCTAACTCTCTTACTCACCTCGCGGCAACCTACTTCGATCACAGCGAGCGTAGCTCCCGTCTCTACCTTCTCCTCTACCAGAAGATCTGCAATGCCCGGCTCCTCTACACCCCTATGCATAACCTACTCGACGACCTTCCGGTGGAGATGCATTCTGACTACTATTCCCTCTCTCCCTCCCAATGTGATTCGGCAATCAACGTATTTCTCCAGTTTGACCGCATCGAGAATCCCTTCCTAACTCCCGACTCAGACAGCTTCCGTGACACGCGCCAATGCTTGAATGACGTTGGGCAGCAGCTCGACCATCACCTCAAGAAATCGCAATCGAGGCTCCATCTGATACGTTGCTGCTCAAGGGGACCTGCGTTTTGTTTGATAGCTGCTGCCGTGGGTGCGGTTATGTCAGCAGTGGCTATAGCTACTCATGCTCTCGTTGCCCTCGTTGCGTGCCCTGTATGCTCCGCCATTCTCCCTTCGTCCATGACTAAGAGAGAAGAGATCCATCTTGCTCAGCTCGACGCTGCTGCAAAGGGTGCTTATGTCCTGCGCAATGATCTGGACACCATCGATCGCCTTGTGGCTCGTCTGCGTGCGGCTGTGGAGAACGACAGGCTTCTTATTCATCTTGGACTGGAGAGAGGCAGAGACAAGTATAGCATTCAAGAGATACTAAAGCAGATACGAAGAAACCGCCCTAGTTTTGTCCAACAGCTCACTGATCTCGAGGAGCATTTGTTCCTATGTTTTGCTGCGATCAATCGCGCACGATTGCTTCTTCTCCATGAGATCCGTTTGCAGCAAAACCCTGACTGATTGCCGCCAAATGAAGTAAGGTGCGTCTTGTATGCTAAAGCTCCTTTATATTCAGTTTAAATCTTTCGTTTGCTGCAAAACTCTTGGAACGTGAATATAAATTTGGTTCATTATAGTTTATGGCCAAACCTTTGGGCCGAGTTGCAAAACTAGCACGACCTTTGAAAAATTCCAGAAAAAACAGCCTGACTTTTGGACTCGAATTGCAAAAATAGCCTGTCGAAGTTCTGAATTTGACGTGGATATTTTGAGGGGTTTTTTTTGGGTAAATTATGTGGATATATATTAACCACTTAAACATCATCTATGTCGGAAATGTAATTATAAATTGCTTTAATGCTCGAGCTGAAATATAAGACTATTTTTGTAATTTTTCAAAGGTAAGGCCGTAAACCATAATTAACTCATTCAACGTGAAGTGCTTGTGGCTTACATTACATACATGCATGCGTATTCAGTTAATTGCTATAGTTGGTGTAAAACATCCAAGAGATTGACAACTTGTCGATTGTTTTATGCTGCAGTTAACCCTGTCTCAGGCGAGACAAGAGAAATAGATCTTCCCTAGTTGTCATGATGAATCTGCTCCGAGCGCCTTTATCTTCTAAAACTTCTGTTTCCAGCCTGCAATCTAACCTTCTATGTTGTTTCTGTACTTCTTTCAAGCATGGAAACGAGCATTTAACTTGTCCTACATTCCCAGAAACAGGACATGTCTGACTAATTTACGTTGATAGCATCCAACGATTGAGGTTTTGACTCTTCCCCCTCAATCTTTTACGGCATTTTTTTCGGAATGATTAGGTAAGTTATTGAGCAGAATTATGTGTAATGATTTGTTAGGTAATTTTGATTATCCTTCTATTGAGCTTTTTTACTTTGTTGAGGGATGATCATTACCATTATGCACTCTTTGCGAGGCATGATTCAACGAAACAATTGAAAGCATATTTGAAATAAAGATGTGCTTTTTCAAAAGTTAATGTTGGTTAGTGCCTGTCACTTCTTGGTGAATTTTGCATTTGGTAAGTCTAATCTCTACTGCAAATGCTTTATACTTCTGCTAACTCTCAGAGTATTCAACGTAGAGGTGTCAAATGGGCGGGCCTACCTGAGCTATTCGGGCCAATGAGACAAACCGGGCTGTTTCCTTAGGTATAAACCTACCCGAAATGAGTCATGTTTGATAGTTCCAATTGGATGTAGTTTGATCTAGTCATACATTGTGTTGATTCCTTTGATTTTTTTTTTCTTCATATTTTGAAAAATTATCCGAAATCATGGAACTTCAAAAGCATGAATTTTGAAATTTCATGTTTTCTCAATGAAGAGGTAATAACGGTTTTCTGTCATCATAAAAATATGGCACTGATGGTGCACGATGATACGAAATTTTACTTTCCGTTATAATAATTGTAAGAAGGGGTCCAATGTGAGATGAGGGTAGTGATAAATTAAAATTCTAGGTAGAGATTTTTTTTTTAAAATTATCTTCACATTTATTACAATTTAAAGCCTTACCTCGTATTTACTAAATTTATTTTAAATCTACATGAATTTTGCTTTTTATATAATAATAATGCTTCATGATAATGAAAATATGTGTACATTATTCTCGGAAAATATTTTTGATTTCATATAAAATCCCGAAGATATACTATAAATACACAGATGGCAGCAAACCAATCAAAGTCGAACAAATTTGATTTTGAGGCTAAAGCGGAGAACATAAAATTTGAAGTGCTATCTACTATGCAGTGCAAATATATATTCATGAGAAAATATACTTTATTTATTTATATTGATACATTATTTATTTCGGCGCATTACAGATTAGTCCAAATGAATGAATTCAACACAATTTCTCTCCCTCCTTTGTTCTTTTTTTTGAGTAGACAAGTCAATATTATTTTTGGACTAACTATAGCCACTTTATTATTGCAGGTAGATTCAAGCATATGCAAAAAGAGTAATATTTGCACAATTTACACATAATATATGCTGCAGCCAATGTCTTGCTTGCATTTATTATTGTTTAAAATTACTTTAGCTGCATACATTATTTATATATTTTTCAGTAAAATATACTAATTCTATAAGTTTTTTTGTAAAAAATAGCGAATAATAGTATCTAATTTATCAAATCTTTATCTCCGCAGAAAAGCAAAGGAAAAGGAGACAAGCAGCAGTGAGTCTTATTCTGACAAAGAGTTTCGCCCCAGCCGTCATCAATCATAGCAGAATTAAACTAAATATTTAATCAATTTAATTTAGCAGACAGAACAGATTTACACGTAGTTATTTCCAAAAAAGACATTCTTGTACGCCCCACTCATTACCCACCACGTTTCCACTTCACATGCTTTCTCCCGCTTCTTCCGCATTGTACCTCGCGCTTCATTACTAGTACCTCCACTCCACACTCAGGTATCTCAGCTAATCAAAGTCGAGCTCTTTTCTCACAAATCAAATACACAATCCAGAATCCCATCATTTATCCCACGCATTCTCCTCCTCTTTCAAATCCTTCGCCATTTTTATTCTCTTACACAGATTTATGTTTCCATTTTTCAAAACCTTCCAGCTGTAATAAGATTCTCGAGAAAGAAAAAAGAACTCCCACTGAAAAGAAAATCATTCCAATTTCCAAATTCAAAACTTTATGCAAAATTTCTTCAAACCCCCGATTCAATCCACGCTCCAGAAAATCAGTCCCGCTTTAATTCTCCAATCATGCGCCTGATTCCGCATCTGGGCTGATATATATTCCCCCAAAAATTCAATCTTTTTCGAATAAGTTGAGAGCAAAATCATAAAGTGTGATTGATTCTGCATCTGGGCTGATATATATTTCCCCCAAAATTCAATCTTTTTTCTACCTTACACCACAAAAAGAAGAGGAAGAAGAAATTGAGCATAAATCATATAGTGTGATTGATGAGGAGGAGAGGGCATAGAGAAGTGATGATGGAGGCATTGAATGAGGGCACCAAGATTCGCAAAAGGGGCTGCTCGTCTTCGCCATCTTCATCTTCGAGAATTCAGAATTACAGGCTGAGCAAACGGGCCATCTTGGTGGGGAAGAACCGGGCCGGGCTGGGCCGGTCCCGATCCAGCACCCCCGTGCCGACGTGGCGAACCACCCCTCTGAGGGGAGCCGTGGAGACCCCCAAATACTCGCAGGGCGGGAGATCGGCCCGGCCCGTCTCGGCCCGGAGGCTGGCGGCGACGCTGTGGGAGATGAACGAGATGCCGTCGCCGAAGATGAGCGAGGCCAATTTGGAGGTGAGGAAGCGCCAGCAGAGGAAGAGTGGGAGCAGAATGTCTCTCAATGCTGAGAAATTGATGCAGTCGGGCTTCGGGCTGCATTCGGGCTCGGGCTCGGCCTATTTGCCGCCTCACTTGTCTGATCCTCCTCACAGCCCCACTGTTTCTGAGGTGAGATTATCCTTTTTTTGAAATTCAATACTAATTTGATTTAATTGAGATGGTATTTGCAAATTGTGTGACTCAATGTTTGATTTGTGGTGTTTTTTTTTAATGTCAAACTACTAAGCATTGAGCAGCATTGAATCTCAAAGTGATTGAAAAGTTGAAATCAAGTTCAAGAATTGACCTTTTTTCTACTTTGCTTCTTATTTGTAATTCAATACTAATTTGATTTAATTTAGATGATATGTGCAGATTGTGTGACTCAATGTTTGATTTATGGTGTTTTTTATATCTCAAAGTACTAGGCATTGAACAGCATTGAATCTCAAAGTGATTGAAAACATGAAATCGAGTTCAAGAATTGATTTTTGGTTATGTGTATTTATGAAAAATGGACCCATCGGGAGGTTTAATTGAGATGCTATGTGCAAATTGTGTGACTCATTGTTTGATTTATGGTGTTTTTTATATCTCAAACTACTAGGGATTCAGCAGCATTGAATCTCAAAGTGATTGAAAATTTGAAATCAAGTTCAAGAATTGATTTTTGGTTTATATGTAATTTATAGAAAATGGACCGATCGGGAACAGGCAGTCGCCGGAGGCGGACTCCAACGACGCCGTCCATTTCTCAGAAGCTCATGTCTGCTGACAGAAACATTGGACCTATTGATTCCATTAGCAATGCCAGTTTCATGGAGGTGATTTCTTTGTCTCAAATTTGATTCTCGTCATTGCATAAATAAGCAATTAAGCAATCAATCTACATCTCGAACTCGCAGATTGAGACTCGATCACGCCCTCAGATTTCAAGCGAATCGGTCGTTGGTGGTGGGAAGAATCGATTGAAGGATGCAAGCAGCGCTCTGACCACTTCGAAGGAGCTGCTGAAGATCATCAACCGTCTCTGGGGTCAAGCGGATCAGCCCTCGTCGAGCATGTCCCTCATCTCGGCCCTCCACTCCGAGCTCGAGAGAGCTCGTCTGCAGGTCAACCAGCTCATCCACGAGCAGCGCTCCGAGAAAAACGACATTGCCTATCTCATGAAGTGTTTCGCTGAGGAAAAGGCCTCTTGGAAGAACAAGGAGCACTTAGCCGTGGAGGCTGCAGTTGGGGCCCTCGCCCGTGAGCTGGAGGCCGAGAGGAAGCTCAGGAGGCGGCTCGAGAGCTTGAACGCCAAACTAGGGAAGGAGCTCGCGGAGATCAAGTCGTCGTTCATGAAGGCGGTTAAGGAATTGGAGAGCGAGAAACGGGCAAGGGAGATAACCGAGCAGGTGTGTGACGAGCTGGCAAGAAACATCGATGAGGATAGGGTTGGAGTTGAGAAGTCGAAGAGGGAGTGTGTCGGAGTGCATCAAGAAGTAGAACAGGAACGAGAGCTGCTTGAATTAGCCGATAAGCTGCACGAGGAGCGGGCCCACCTGAAGCTCACCGAGGTCAAGCATCAGTTCGAGGAGAAGAGCTCTGCTGTGGGCAAGCTGAGGAAGCAGCTCGAGGCTTTCCTTGGAACGAAACGAGACAAAGTTGATGAAGAAGTCGAGGATGGTGAAGAAAGCAAGGAGGAAGGCTCTGCAGAGAGTGATCTCCACTCCATCGAATTGGAGTTCAACAACAACGATGGCAACGATAGGTTGCACAAGAAATGGGCTTACGCCTCTGCAGTTGAACGCGAGCTGTCTAGGAGGATGCCGTTGCCGGTTAGTAGTGAAACACGAGCAAGAAACTCCGCCTCCGGGCAGGGGTCTCGTAGAAGCACTTCCCTGCAGAGGAGCGCTTCTGATGGGGTTGAATGGGCAGCGGCTCAAGGTGAGGGGTTTCATGACGTCGATAAGGAAGCTTATATGGACGAAATGCAGAGGCTCAAAGGTAGTAAGGGATTCAAGAACCACTTATTGTCGAGCTCTCGTTTAGGAAGAGAAAACCATAGTCCATCGAGGAAGAAGGAGCATTCGTATCCTCCTCGAGATTTAAGTGGTGTGCTTCATGAAAAGTCCAAGTCGAGAATAGCGGAAGGCGGCCGGAGATCTAAATGGTAGTGAGGCTTTTGGAGTATCTACACGTTGTCGTTGCAATCGGAGACGAGCTAACCGTCTAGATGAGAGATATGAACAAGTTAACGTCTTGTTGATTTGTTGAAAGCATTCATATCCTTCCTCAAACACCGTCGTCTCCACTTCTTGTAAGTTGCCTTTCTAAGCCATGTAAATTTTGTTAAAGGGCATTTCTTGTTATTACACTATGTGATTTTGAATTTGAATTTAGAGTGATCCATGTCACTCCTTCAAGAACTGATCAGTTGAATTAATATTGATCTCGTACAATTTTTAGGTGGAATTTAAATGATCAAAGCATTGGGAATTAATGTAAGAATGAATGAATGAATGGAGTAGTAATATATAGCTCTCTCTACATATGAAGTGGAGTAGTAATTAATAGGTGAAATAATTTGGGTGCTTATTGTGTGAATTATTGGGCGCAGGCATCATAGCCTTATTTGGAATTTGGAGGTTGGAGTTTTATGGCATTTTGGAAGATGCTACATCTGAGTGCTGCAAATATTTCAGAAAAAATACGTCGTCTTTCGATTTTGATGTTAGTTAATTGGCAAGTGATGCTCTGTAATTTAATTATGTCTTCACAGAGAGTATCTTCATCTGGTATTTTATTTCATCAGGTGCATATTCTCTAATTTGAGTGAGTTTGAATATGAAATCGAATAAAATCACCAAATTTGCCTATAAGAAACTGAGATTGGCGTGCTTTTTTTTCTTTTCCTGGTCAATTAATAAAGAAATTGAAAGCCGGCGCGATCTCAAACATTAATCAGTCTACCACTAGATCAAAATATGTATACGATTGGCGTGATTTTTACTATTTGCAGCTGTCATTTTTGAAATATATATTTGTCTTGTAATATAACATGTTTTTTATTGCATATTGCAGTTGCGAACAAAACATATATATAAGGACGTCTATGGGAAACAAAAACAAGTCCGTCCCTATATATATAATATAATTTGGAGAATAATTTTGTCTTTAGAGCTTGTTTGGCTTTGTCTAAACCCTCAAATTAACCAAAAATGTTGCTACATCTAATTTTCAAAAGATATTCCGAAAATATTCTAGATACATTGTATTACAATGAAATTGTTGGTTATTTTTTTATTTTTATTTTTTGATAATTAAATGCAGAAATTTTAAAGGCCGCGTCGAACCCTGGACCTTTGGCCCCAGACATTAACCTCCTACCACTAGACCAACAAGAAGAAGTGTATAAACTTTGGAATTTGAGTAATACTACAATCTAAATAAAATAATGATTCATTAATATTTTTAGTGGTGGTGGTTTGTCTCACTAGATGAACTGAATCCTTCAAATAAACTTGTTTGTTGAGAACATCGGGATGAATGAAACAAGGCTAATACAGATCAAGACAGTTGGTTTGTAGGCCAATTTAAAGCTCAAACTTCACAAATAATTTGGCTGCTTTGATAACCACAAATGCAAAAAGTCATACCAAATTATAATATAGATCCTCGCTGTTACAAACTACATGTATATTAACAGAAAACAACTTCAATATTACTCATACTATATTAGTATATGCATAAACTAACAACTTAATTAATTAAATGAGAAAATAAGGTATGCATATCGATCGAATAACTAAATAAAGAATCAATCCGCTACAGTAGAAGCTTCACACACTTCCAACTTTTATTTAAAAAAAAATGGTTACATGTTCCAATCAGCCAATTAATCCATGTTTGTCCAAAATCCCAATTTCCCAACCTCTGCTATGACTAAATATTGAATCAAATTACATCACTTTCTCTCTCTCTCTCTCTCCAATTAAACACCAGAAATCAATCACAGTGAGGGAGAGAGAATGGCGATATGGCTGCTTCTGCTATCACTCACAATTTTGAGTGAATTCTCATCTTCTTCAATCAACGCAAATGCAACGCCTGGTTTTCCATCTTCAGCAATCAAGCCAGAGCTGCTGCAAGCTGCAGCAAAAGGCAGCAAACTCTACTCAGAGAAATTCTACACACAAATTCTGGATCACTTCAACTACAATCCACAGAGCTACGACACATTCCAGCAGCGGTATCTGATCAACGGCAAGCATTGGGGCGGCGCCGCCGCGAATTCTCCCATCTTCGTCTACACCGGCAACGAAGGCGACATCGAGTGGTTCGCCCAGAACACCGGCTTCATGTTCGAAATAGCCCCCCATTTCAAAGCTCTCTTAGTCTTCATCGAGGTTTCTTCCCTCTCCCTAGATTTTTTTTTCTCTCTCTAGATCTATCATCATCATGCAAGTGATTTTTTTTTCGGAAAAAAAAATTGCAGCATAGGTTTTATGGGAAATCAATACCATATGGCGGGAAGAAAGAGGTAGCGTATTCGAATTCGTCGACGCTGGGTTACTTGAGCTCGACGCAGGCATTGGCGGATTATGCGACTCTCATTCTAAATCTGAAGCAGAATTTGAGTGCCGTTGATTCTCCTGTTGTTGTCTTCGGAGGTTCCTATGGTGGAAGTATGCTATTTTTGTTCTCGAATTTTATTTTTTGGAGATTCTAAATCATTGTTTTTTTTATAATTTATTTTATTTTATTGCAGTGCTGGCAGCATGGTTTAGATTGAAGTATCCGCATGTAGCGGTGGGGGCTTTGGCTTCTTCTGCGCCAATCCTCAACTTTGATAACATCACTTCCCCATTTAGTTTCAACGATATCATCACCCAAGATTTTAGGGTAAGTTCATTAATTACCTAACTTAATTAATCTTATATCACCACCTATATAATTTATTTCCTTTGTCTTTTTATATCTGTCATATCTTGTTATATTTGTTTTTCTGTTTTAATCGAATTTAACATTATATTAAAGGGGAGTTTGGCTAAGCTTATTTTAAAGAGCTTATAAGATGCAATGTCTTAAGAATTTATAAATTGTCAAAGTGTTTAGATAATTAGCTTATAAACTATACTAATAATTGTGAGCTCAGAGAGAAAAAATAATATTTAGAAAAAGAAAAACTAAAAGAAATGAAATGAAAAATGTAAATGATGGTAGTTTATAAGACCATAAAAAATAAGTTGGGGTTGAGTTACTTAGTTTTTTGGGGAGTTTATAAGCTTCTGGAGTTAACTTATTTTCACGGCTTAAAAATCGTCGAATAACATATTTTGTCGAACACTTTGCAACAATTTGTAAGTGCTTAAACAACTTATAAGTTATTTTAAGGAGCTTATAAGCTCAATCAAACACGTTCTAAGATAGTGATTATATGTACATGTGTGCATTTGTTATGATAATATAAAGATAAAATTCATCATTTTCTTAGTGACCATGTGCATCTTTATAAATTGGTTGAGTTTGTGCTTGTCCTAAAATAAACGTTGTGTTCAATGAGAACGTAATAATTAAATGTCGTGTTCTAATAAATTAAATGGAGTGATTTTGATATCTTATAAAATCAACAAATATGAGTTTTAATGATAAGGTCGTCACTAACCGTTGGTCAAAATTGCACGCCAAAAGCAGAAAACGGGGGACTAAATAGTCTTTCCTTGGGACCATATATAAACGGTGTAGATAATTATATGAAATGAATAATGGTATATATTAAACCTTTGGAATATCTAGTAACATTGAATGATTTAATTATATATCTAATAATTTGATTAATTAATCAGAGCGAGAGTGAGAATTGTTACAAAGTGATCAAAGGATCGTGGCAAGAAATTGAAGACACGGCAGCAAAACCTGGTGGATTGGAAATCTTGAGAAAGGCATTCAGAATATGCAAGTAAGAATATGTTTTTATTTACATTGTATATTATTATTATTAAGAGATTAAATTTATATTTAATAGTGTCATATTTCTACTATATATTTATGTGTAGGAATTATATAAGTGGGGGGTCTATAGAAGGTTGGCTTGGTACAGCATATACATACACAGCAATGACAGATTATCCAACACCCACAAATTTCCTCAATCCATTGCCTGCCTATCCTGTCAAACAGGTAATGATCAATATTATTAAATTATGTGGTTTTTTTTCCATAATAAATGTATTTTTATAGATAATAGTACGAATATCCAAATAATGATTTTTTTAAAAACTAAAGGAATCTGGTGAATGATTGGTAGCTTTAAATAATGTAATCCAAAATAAATTGATGCTTTACTAGCATGTGAAAGCATAAAATCTTGTCATCATTATGCTCTTTTATCATCCGTGATATACAGTATTATTAATTATCACACACAACGTTACTACTAGTAATTACATCGATGGTACACACAATGAGCATTAAATTAAATGAATTTTTGTCCTATGATTCTATTTACTTTTAATATTCAAATCGTAAAGAAATAAAACGTGCAATAGTTAATTGTGAGTTTTATTGGTTTGGTTTGAGTAAAAACACCTTTTTTGACAAAAGTATTGGAATACAGATGTGCAAAGCAATCGACGATCCGAAAACTGGAAATAACACCTTCGAGAAATTATTCGGTGCGGCCAACATATACTACAACTATAGTGGCGCCGCCACGTGTTTCGATCTCGCTGATGATTCCGATCCTCACGGCCTCGGTGGGTGGACGTGGCAGGTACCGTAACTTAATCTCCTCTTTTTTTCTCATAATATAATCTTAGTGAATACATTTAAATTTAGATTTTCAAGAAACTAGAAAAAAATAAGTTGGTATTACAATGTTGCACGTTCGATATAGCCTAACAAGTGGGCATAAATCAACACAATCACGTGGAGTTTAAATTTCATAATTTATAAGATATGTTATCGGAGTAGGGATGACAATCGACCCGCGGGTACCCGAAATTCGCGGGTATCCACCCGATTATTCGTGGGTTTGATAGACATTAGGTACCCACGAGTGTGTTCGTGGTTTAAAACTAGTACTCATTTAGTTTGCGGGCACGAAAATGGTTTGACACTATCCGTACCCGCGAAATCCGTAAACCCGCGAAATACCACCTGCAAAAATATCCGTGAATTACCCGCGAAACCCTGCCCACGAACCCGCGGAACCCCATTTGAAATTACATAGAAACTAAAAAAGTAAAAAACCATAATTTTGAATTCTACACTCTCACAGTCACGCGGTCACGCCGCCCTCTCCCTCTCTCTCTCCCTCACGCCATTACCACCGCCGCTTGCAACCACCACCGCCGCTGACCACTCGCCTGCAACCGTCACCGCCGCTGACCACCGCGTTGCGCGACGCCCTCTCCCTCACGCCTCCCTCTCCCTCTCTCTCTCCCTCACGCCATTACCACCGCCGCTTGCAACCACCACCGCCGCTGACCACCGCGCTGCGCGATGCCACCACAGCCGCCTGCAACCACCACCGACGCTGACCACCGTGCTGCGCGACGCCCTCTCCCTCACGCCTCCCTCTCCCTCTCTCTCTCTCCCTCACGCCATTACCACCACCGTCGCTGACCACTGCGCTGCGCGACGCCACCACCGCGCGTCGCGGGTCGCAGGTAGTCCGCGGGTGACAGATATCAATATTTTGCGGGTAGTTTGCGGGTGGTAGGTGGCGGGTTCGCGGGTATCCGCCAATCCGCGGGTATCCGTGGGTCGCGGGTGTGGTGGAGATTCTCCACCCGTCGCGGGTCGCGAGCGCCCAATATTTTCACGGGCACGGAAATGGTTTGACCATATCCGCGCCCGCCACACCCAATTGCCATCCCTATTATCGAGTAGTATTTTTAATGATAAACTATAAATTAAATTAAGAATTATTTCCCATGTTATAATTGAGGTACGATTTTTGAGTTTTGTGCTTGGAACTCAAGACCTATTTTCGACGACCACAAATCTTGCACATGGGCACTAATTAAATCGATGTGGACTAGAAAATGTCATATAAAACGCCACATTAGATTAGCAAGGCCATAGTATCATTTAGTTGTTGTTTAAATGATCGTATATAGTCCATTTAATTCAACGTGGCACTATATGTGATACTCCCTCCGTCCACGAAGAGTGTTCCACTTTTGTCATTTAGGGTGTTCAAGAATGTTACACTTTCCTTATTTGGCAAAAAGGTGGTGGGACCACTTCTCCACTCACACAATTACTTCACTTTCCATTAAAACCCGTGCCGTCCACAAAGTGGAACACTCTTTGTGGACGGAGGGAGTACTATTTTTTAGTCTATACCTTTTTAATTAGTTTCCACGTGATATTTTTTATCGTCGGAATTGCAAAAGGTTAATAGTTTATATATTTAAGTGCCAATTTTCAAAAATCGTATATTGTTTGGTTGTAACTTAAGTTTGCAGTTTTAATCCTTCCTATTAAGAATTTCTCCAATATATCTTTTCAACATGAGTTGAGCATAATTAGTTCAAAAGATAAAAATTATGAAGGGTTTTGGATATCCCAAAGTTCCTATCCACCTAATTAAATAACGTATTAGCCTAAATTATTTTTATCTATCTAATCTAATCCTTAAAATATAAAGCCCCCTCTAGATTCAGAAAACATGGGAAGGATTCATGAGCACAACATAATACTCTCTTCTATCCCCAATATAAGTCGTTTTAACATTTTTCACAGTTTTTAAGGACTTTTATTTTACCCATATTATCTCATTTTTAAAGTTAATAATTGCAGTAAAAAAGTTTGAACTTAACTGCTCATATTCCTTCAATCATTTGTTTGCCGGGAGTTCTCAATTTTAGAAGGCAATGGTTTTGGAGCAAAAACATGAATTAAATTAAGGAGGGAATTTCTGCAGCAATCAACAGTCATTTAAAATTTGAAATTTGACACCCATTAGATCAATTTTTACTCTACAAATATGATAAGTGTAGAGTTAAATCTCATCATCTACATACATGGAAGTCTAAAAGATGGAATAAGAGAGTAAATGCATTAATATCTCATCATTTAATGAAGGAGGTTAACAATTGAGTGTAAATTTAGAACGACATATATTTTGCAACTAATCAAAATTGTGGAACGACTTATATAATGTTGATAGGAGGGAGTAAATCAGACATTTTAATTATTTTTGTTATCCTACGAGAAAATTCAAATATCATTTTCTTAACATAATTTAAGTTAATAATAACACAAGCGATAGTGAAATTCGTTACATACATTAAAGTTGTGCAATTTCAGGCATGTACAGAGATGATTCTACTAACAGACGGCAACACAAACGACAGCATATTCCCGCCGTCAAACTATAGCTACAACGATCGATTACAATTTTGCAAAGACAGATTCAACCTCGAGCCCAGGCCCACTTGGGCCCCCACCGAATTCGGAGCCCGTGTATGAATAAATTCTCGGCCCATTTCATATCTTTTCGGCCCATTTAAATTTTTTTCTTTAAAATTCCTTTATTTTTTGGATTTATTGCAGCATATTCACAGAGTGCTGAAGCGCTTTGGCAGTAACATCATCTTCTTTAATGGGCTAAGGGATCCATGGAGCGGCGGAGGGTACGATATTCTCGCACGACTCCTCGTGCTTACGAGTGATTATTGATGAAAATACATACTTACATTTATAAAGAAAATAATAAATTTTGTGTGTTTGATCCATTTGTTGATGGCAGGGTGCTAAAAGATATATCAAAGAGTGTGGTTGCTATTGTTGCTAAAGAAGGTATGTAGGGCTTCACATTTTGTTACAAGTTTTTTAGCATTTATTTTGGGCTTTATTCTATATAAGGCCCAACAAGTGGCCCATAATGGGGGGGGGGGGTGATTTTATTCTTTTAATTTCTGAAAATACAGGGATTTTGTTATAATCAATCAATAAAATTATGACAAAATTTTGTCATCATTAAGAGATAAATGACAACTAACTAATTTTGATATTGATGTATGTATAACGTGTGATGATAGGTGCGCACCACGTGGATCTTAGATTCTCAACAAATGAAGATCCAAAATGGCTTAAACAAGTGAGGGAAAGAGAAGTCCACATCATATCACAGTGGCTCTCTCAATATTATCATGATTTGGCTGATTCTCCCAATTATTAATTAGACTTCTATGTATTTAGTCACACACAAACAAAATATCAATTAACTCCAATTCTCATTCTAAAAATTGATCAATTTCTGATCTTCTTGTGATAGCAGCTCATTTAATAATCTCTTCGTGTAATTGTATCTTTTACTTCTATATTATACGAACAAATTTACTTCGGTACTTGATTGATAAAAGAATATTCAGATATTATTTTTGTAAATGTGAACTTCGGATGTTGTATAAATCTTGAAATAAATTAGCTGGTAAAATATTGTATGAAGAAAAGATAGCTCAAAACTTATTAATTACTGTTATTTTCAGACAAATTCTGAACCTGACATTTCTTCATCGCAGCAGCTTCATAAATTCAAAAATAGTAGTATGTGTTGGCGAAGTGAAACTCAACGAAATTTCAAGGGTACAAAATGTAACATTAATTCCATTTACGTAAAAAAATGTGACATTAATTGATTGAAAAACTACTGACTTCATAAATTCAAAAATAGTACTGTATATGTTGGCAAAGTGAAACACAACGAAATTTCAAGTTGAGGGTACAAAATCTAACATTAAATTCATTTTACGTAAAAAAAATGCAACATTAATTAAAAAACTACTGGCATAAATCATAAATCTGACTTTTCTTGTATTTTTTTGGTCCTATTCCAATTTCCAATAGGAACATGTATCACCCTCAACTACCTGATAATGTAAATATTGTATTTACTTGAGAGAATTTCATAGAGGACTTTACAATATATATACACAAAAGAGATCTTCCCTAAACTATACAAAGGAAAGAATCAATTAAGAAAAACTACAATCCCCAAATTATAGGCATAATAGAATATAATCAAAAGCCAAAATATGTGGATTTATTTGATGCTATTATCCCCCCTCAAGCTAGACGGGGGATGAGGTCCAACGCGTAGCTTGGATCGGAAAAATTCAAAAAGAGGATGATGTAAAGCTTTAGTAAAAATATCCGCAACCTGTAGCTCCGACGGGATAAACTGAGTCTCTAAGTGAAAATCAATATCAATATGCTTTGGTCGCTTATGAGCACTTGGGTTTTGACTTAGGAAAACAGCACTGTTGTTATCATGAAGGAAGCTTGACTTGAAGCTCACGAAGAAGGTTAAGGACACACACAATCTCATTTGCAAGTGCACGATACTCTGACTCGCAACTAGAACGGGTTGTTTCTTAGCACTCCAAGAAACTAGATTACCACCAAGATAAATAGAGTAGCCATAGGTAGATCGTCTAGTTTCAACACAACGAGCCCAGTCTGCATCAGAATATGCAACAAGAGACAACGAAGAGGAGCGAGTAAAAGATAAGCCAAACGAAGGATGTACCGAAGAATTCGCTTCACTGCATGATAATGGGTAACGGTGGGGCACTGAAGATGTTGACTCACAAGATTTACCGCAAAGGATAAATCAGGTCGTGTAATTGTGAGGTATTGTAGAGCTCCTGCCAATGATCGATATAGAGTTGGATTGTCAAATGGTTGGCCATCTGTTGGAAGTTGACAACCCACAACCAATGGGTCGTTGAAGAATGTCACGAGCACAGAAAAATTCCCGATGAAGTATAAGTAACCTCAAGATCCAAAAAATAATTGAGTTTGCCTAGATCTTTGATGGCGAACTCGTTACGGAGTCGAGCAATGAAAGACTGCAGTGCATCCAGAGAATTTCCTGTCAGAATGAAATCATCAACATATACTAGGAGGTACAAAGTAGTTGACTCACGAATATAGATGAACAAAACATGATTCGGGAATCGAGCATCTATAAATTCGGGTGGCTGCTCCATGTATATAGGCTTGGATAAAACACCATTTAGGAAAATATTTTTCACATCCAATTCATGGAGGGGCCAATTGTTTAAAATAGCAATAGATAGCACAACTCCAACTGTAGAAGCACGAACCACGGGACTAAAAGTATGAGAATAATCAAAACCTGGGAGCTGAGTGAAACCCTGTCGAGCTTTATAGCTCTGATACCATGATAATGTAAATATTGTATTTACTTGACAGAATTCCATACAGCACTTTACAATATATACACATAAAAGAGATCTTCCCTAAACTATACAAGGAAAGAATCAATTAAGAAAAACTACAATCCCCAAATTATAGGCATAATAGAATATAATCAAAAGCCTAAATATGTGGATTTATTTGATGCTATTACTACCCTTTCTTCAAAATATTCCGTGCCACCGCTTCTTTTCTTCTTTTTTTAGTTGATGAGAAAAAGAGCTATGTTTATTTGATGAGATGTTGATATATTTTTGGGTCGAAAATAGAAAAAACAAGAATGTTTTAATTTTATGAGATGTTGATCCATTTGTGGTCTATTATTGGGGAGCGCCTTAGTGTATATTCATGGGGATGAGATTATATTGTAATTATTTTAGTTATAACTATATTTCTCTCGAATTAATTAATGATTTTGTGGGTGGAATGTTTTGAATTTTAGTACTTGACTATACAGTATCTGGTTAAAGTAGCTACAAATAGTGAATACAAGAATCAAGCTTCGACAAAATAGAATGAAAATAAAAGAAAAATATCTTCGTTTAATGACACCATCAACTCTAGAACTGCGTATAGTGATAACATTAACGACCTACTGTTTTATTTTCAATTTTTCAATAGTTTATTGGTGATTAAGACATAAAACTTTTAGTATTTACATAAGATTCGCGGTATCTTTTCATGTTTATTTGTAGATTATCCTTAAGGAAAACTAGCTACCTTTTATTTTCCCTTATAAAGTAAATTGTGTTGGCTGTATACATTTATGAAGTGTATTATGGGAAGAGAAAAGTCTTCGAAAAGAAAAGCATCAGGAAGTGGTTATATTTGAATTAATTTCTTATGAAGTTAGGCCAAAAATAAGACAGGTTGGCCAATTTATTCAAATCACACGAGAAAAACGATACCCAAATTTATTGTCGTGATTGATTTGCAGTCCGACTTTTCAAAGCTCACCTTCTTACTATATACAATCGGAAAACATAATATTTTCTTTATTTTGTTCAATAAATGAATATATTGCGGCAAAGGAAATTATCGGTAGCAGCTATTTATGCCCATTCATATCAAACCTATTTATGCCCATTCACAACAATTCCCACATTTACTCGATAAAAGTTTATGCATAATTCATTTGTCATGAAAATTTATACCTTATTTCAAATTTTATATATATGACTGAATTTTATGAAATTTAAAAGTTTTTACACATTGCAATGTATTCTACAGTTTATATAAGTGTTAGGTTTTGCTTTTAAATAAGTTATATATATATTATATATGGGGGCAATTTGATTACTTATGAGATGCGTGTATCGACAAAGTTGTTATACAATGAGCCAGGCCTAAGATTTAAATAAAATAGAAGTTCCTATTCCATTATATTTTTGTAATTTTCTTTATCATTTTAATATTATGGATTCGATTGGGAGAGTGTGCCAAAATTTTGTGCTAAATGTAAACGATTCCCGGGCATATTTCAATAAAAATACGACACGTGTAATAGTGGCCGAATAGGTTATATAAATGTAAGTTAAATATAATTAAAAATGTGTCTCCTAAATCCATACAGTCAGAAACAGGATGAAAAAATGACAGATAAATCCTCATTTATGAGAAAATATCCCAACCCGGTGATGGGATTGGGAGGTAAGGGATTTAATGTGATAAATGGAAATAAAAAATGGGCCCATTTGTTTGGGTATGGATCCAGTGGGCCCTACTTGAGGAGAGCCCACCCGCTTCTGGTCCAGTTGTAGACGTGGCTTCTTCTACATCCATTTGGTCCGTACCATTTTTACTTTAAAAAGAAATAATAATTTTCTATACAGAGGGGAAAAAGGGGATTTTGTTTTCCTCTTTCTCTCTCTCCATTTGTGAGGATAATTGGTAAGACTTTTTGGGGGAGAATTCAAAGATTCACATAGGTAGTAGAAATTAGACGGTAGGTTCTATGGTACAAATGTTGTAGGTGCAAACTCCATATATTATAAAAATAATATTCTTTTATATTTATTTGAGGATAAATATCAATTTAAACCCTGAAATTATACCTCTTTATCAAAAATATCCCGAACTTTAATAAATGGCTTTTTTAAAACCTAAACTATGAACCTTTTATCAAAAATACCCTGGCTTCATTTTCTGGCCACCGAAATTCTTACGTGGCTCACCGGATGACACTATGTAACTTTTAATTATTAATATTAAATGACATGATATCTAAAATAAAATACTAATAAAAAAAAATGGAAATTGGCGAATCCGCATTGGCATTGATCGGCACCGGAATAGAACCATTGGAAGAAGCTCCATACGAAGCTGAACGAGAAGAACTTCACGAACCCACGAACCTATTTCCTGAAATCGGCCGGGATTTCAAGTTAATCTTATGAGCATTATGGCATAAACACACACGACTTGAACTAACTCGATTTAACATAGCAAAGATGGAAGACACGATCCTTATTTTATCAAATGAAAGGCTTGATATATATCATCAGCATACCTTCCGAAGTTGGGGTAGAGGCCCCCCTTGGCGTCGGTGGTAGCGCGGCTGTCGAGCGAGAGCCGCGGCGCTTCCTTTCCGAACTTCCAGGACGATGTGGCGCCGTCGAATACTGGCAGCGGCAGTGGGGATTTAGGCGGCAGCTCGGGTGCCGGAGTGTGGTTCCCCAAATCAGTCGACGCCGCTGGTGATGACGGGGTTGATGTTCCCGATTCCGACGTGGTATCGGCGACCTAAATAAGAGGCATCATTAATTAATTAATTACGGCATGAAATTGATAGATGAATTGAGGAGAGAATGTTAGGATACCGGCGATGAGGGAGGGAGGCGGCGGGCGGCACGGAGGCGTTTTCCGGTGAGAGTGTGGTGGCGATCAAAGATTTGGAGGAATCCGGTCATCAAAGAAATAAGCAATTAGTTAAGTTAATTACACTAGTTAAGAATTAATGATAGCTTACCAGTCCAACTACATGACATCGCGATATTTACATTTGTATACTTAATTAATAGTCTTAATTATTAATTACCTGGTGATCTCTTGCAAAAATATTATATGTCGCCACATTTTGACATGCGTGGATTATATTTACGATGATCCTATATAAAAGACATGCAATTGGCCGGCGTATGACTATAATGTCCAAGAAATAAATTTTCTCAAATCTTGTGGTGTCAAAGAATAATAAATTGATCGAAGATGTGAATCAAGCAGTAGGACTAGTTGAATGTTTCCGATTTTGATATTCCATAGCAGAGGCAGAGCAGGTGAATCCGGCTTCATTTGACATGAATTGGAATAAAAATCAGTATGAAACAGACAATTAATTAGTAATAGGTGTTGCAAGAAAAGAAAAATGAGTAATTAGAGGACCCAATGCTTATCGTCGAGCTTGACCCTTAAGCTGTTGAGTCGGGCGAAGGAGTGGACAGCTCTCCTGACCCCATCCCAGGCCCGAGGAGGACTCCGCCGGGCCTGAGGATCTTGTAGGCGTTGTTGATATCTGCCAGGCGGAGTGGAAGTCGTGTGCGGCGTCCACCTCGATGAGCCAGGGTATTTTTGATAAAAGGTTCATACTTTAGGGTTTAAAAAAATATTTATTAAAGTTCGGGATATTTTTTATAAAGAGGGTATAGTTCAGGGTTTAAATTGATATTACCTTTAAATAAATATAAAAGAATATCATTTCTATATATAGGAGATTTGCACCTACAACGTTTGTACCATAGAATATTTCAAATTTAGACTGGCAAAATATGTTAATGAGTTATATTATAAACTATAAAGGCATATTATTAAGTAATTTGATGTCAAAAAAGAGAGAAATTGGATCAGGTTTTAAATATTAAATTATATATGTTGTGTGTGTATATAAACTAATGAGTAGTGATAAATCAACGGTCGGGAGCTTTTTCCAATTTAAAAAAACAGTTCGGTTTAATTGCAATTAATCGGTTCGATTTTATTACTAATACAAATTAAAAAAGGACTCTCTTGTCATGGTGCACAGCCGCCGCCGGTGGAGTAATACGAACCGAGACAATCAATGATGATGATGATGATGCAAAATCGTGCGGCAAATCAGCTCTGAAAATGCTACGGCGTGCTTGAGTGAAGAAAGGAGAGAGGTGGATGATATTATATTATTAATAAAAATAAAAAAGATAAATTAGTTAAATTCTAATAAAATCGAACCGGTTATAAAATTATAAACCAAATCGGTTTTAAATTATAAAAAGTCCCCTACTTATAGACAAAGTTTGTTAATATATCTTTTCTCTAAACTATATATGTAATTATTGTTCGGTGCTATGTAATTATTTTGTTTGATAATTTATTGAAATTTAAAAGATAAATGACACTTGCTTCATCCGTTCCTATCGGCGAATCTTAATTTGTATAATTATTACATTTATTTTATATATTTAGTACTTAAACTAAAACTTAAAAAGGAAACAAACATAAACTTGGGAAACACATGGGTTGTTAGGTAACGATATATATGCATTTAGCAAAGTGGCGGTGGGGTAGAGTGTCACGTTTGTATTTGAGCAAAATTTTGCTCATCAAAATATAAAGTATTTAAGTTTTCGAATTAATCAATTTCAGCATATACATCCAAACCCAACCCATACTTGGGTTTTGCGGGTTGAAACTGAACGATCATCCTTTTTCTTTTTGCAATTTTCTGCCTAACTATTTTTGATATAGTTATGCAAGAAAACATTAACAAACAAGTTAAAATGAATATCATGTCAATTATATTTCAGGCGAGACTATATATTCATTTTTTTTATGAAGAATCTCCGAGATATACTATAATATTAGTGGTCTAATTTAACTTCTTTAAAGAATGATTAAATGCATAAATGATCTATTGATCATATAATATTAACCGCAATAACTAATACAGTATTAACTAACGAGGTACTATCACACACCATATATTTTTAATCAGAGAGTAGTAATCCTATTGGACATGGGCTAATAAGTGATAAACCCACGATAAAACCAACAATCAATCAATCATTATTTATTAGAGTATTGGCCCTATTGGATACCATATAACGTGTTAATATGTAATTATAAATTTTCATTTATATCCGTCTATATTTGAAAACTAAGTCCCTGTATTCTACCCTAATATAATCAAAGTAGTACATATATATGGTTTTAATATTCGAGTTGTCGTGGGTTCAAATTTCGTCTGCACTAAGGTTATTGTCCCGCTTGCATGTTGTGTAGGGATCCCGCTTGCGTGTAATATTGAAATTTAATTTATTAAAATATACATATTTACCATTTGTAAATTCTAAAAAAAAATATTCGATTATTCATAACTATTGCGATTTCTATTTGATAACTCTTGAAACTAAAGATTGTGATTAGTAATACCTATTCAAATAAACAATCTCTATTTAAGAACTATTCAAATAGTACATATATATGAGTTTAATATATATTCGATTATTAGTAGCTATTGCGATCTCTATTTCTTCTATATGTCCATACATATTTGATATTTGTGGAGCCTTTAGGTATTTTTCACCCATTCATTTTTTTAAATCATATTAAATAAAAGTTATATGTATATCTGTAGGAAAAGGTAGCACTTCTATGTTTCATATGTGTGAAAATGAATTATAGTTTATTAGATTGATAATATTGTCGGCGCAAATTTTCTAGTAATGTTAGGCATCACATGTCTCACGTCAGTATCTTGTTGACCTGCTATTTATACACATTTTGTGCTCTTTTGAAGTCCTACCACTATTGCATTCAAATAATAAGATTTTCAACAAGGTATGATTATACACACAACATGCTTGCTACTAAGTCACTCTCAATAGTTTTTTAGTTGAAATTGAATTTTGATTTGTCGTTACAAATTAGAAAGTAAGAAAAAGTGCGAGGGATAGTATTTATGATATAATGATATATACATATCTAAGAATTGATACGTACGTGTGTGGTTATTTACATATTTATCCTAATATAGTACTCCATTACTTTAAATTTTTTAAGTGCACGGATTATTAATTTGGTGGGTATATATATATTTTGGAATATTAATTGGTTATATAAAAACAAGATAGTTCTATCTACAATGGTCCTAAAGCATGGTGTATGAACGACGTTAATGCCTTTTGGGAGGTTGTGGCCTAGTATTAATGCATTTATTTTATATGTTTCACTCATAAAGAAAATAAAAAAAATTAGGTACCACAAAGATATATCAACATCCATACTTGTTTTTTTTAATTGGGACAAAGGGAACAGTGTCATTTGAATCCTAAACTTCATAATTATAAAATGGAGGTCGCACTATTTGAATATTTCTAAAGTATATTACTGTGAAACTAACTTTCAACGCCAAATATTTAGTATTTAATTATTAAAGTTGGCCTAGTTAATTAGTAATAGTATAATTATTACCAATAAACTATATAAAATCGATCTGACTCTTTCTCCGCCAAACCGGTTTGTTAAGTCCAATCGAATCAAATTTTTGGATCCAAACAGCTTAGATTAAACCATGACCAATTAAATCGACTATACATGCATGGTTTAATCTCATTAAGAGAATCCACTATTTATTTACTTTTATATTTTAGCAATATCAGTAGTTTACTATAATTAATTTGATGCATAATCTCCCATTTCGAGTCTTCGACGAATTGTTAAAATGAATTAATTAAACCAAAATCTCTATAATATTACATAGGAATATCATATTAGTAGGTCGGATCTAGGTTCAGTTTAAATTATAAGAGTTCATCACTAATTAGAATGATTTGAGTAAATTCTAAGAATTCATTAAGCATTACTGAAATTGTTAGAATATAAAGAAAGACGTGATTAAGCTGTAGAGTGACGAAAAGTCTTTCACAACGAACCCCAAAATAATTCATTCTTCGAAACACTAAAACTCTATTATTAATTTTTCGTTGATACTAATTGTCATTTGTGGTATGGATCTCGAAAAACAATGTTATATATCTTAATTAACTACAAAATATTTTTATAGCAAGATAATTATTATATGACTATATATATATA